>JAVJIF010032328.1:0-238825 GCA_038442645.1 Agave tequilana
GCCTACCCCTCTTGTGTGAGGAGGTGTTTATTTGAGAGAGGAGTTAGGTACTCCATTGTTGTACAAATCCTTCTCGGTGAAGGTTCCCTCGGTGGGAGTCCTCGGTGGACGGCATAGTGGATTGAAATCCTACACGGTGGTGTAGGCGGGGATTGTCGGTACGGAAAAGAGATTTTGCCGTAAAATTTCCTTGAATCAGTTGAAAGATTACAACAAAACAATATTCCGACTACAAGGGAGGGAGGATGCTTGGATCTTCCCTTTGTTTAAGTCTGGTTCTTCGTGTGGCGATGGAGAGTGAATCTTGTTCTCCGTTGACCAGATGACCGTCCTGGACCGTCGGGGATCTTCTCTTCGGCCGGTAGGGGAGTAACTCAGCTCCGGCTACCAACTCTCAAAGAGGAGGTAGGCGAAGATAGGCTAGTACTCAGTAAGCCTGTTGAAGAATCTCTTCTCTCTCGGTCATCGACATCGGGCTTCTCTCTCTCGATGCCTTGATCTTCTGACCCTCTGGATTCAAAAATGCCGACTTAATTGATCACTCGACCTTCTTCTCCCACTGAATCCAATTCTTCGACCCTTCCTTCATAGCCAACAGGGCTATTTATAGGGGTCTTAGGGGTGATCGTGCCCCCCTAAAAATGCGCCTGAATGAGGGCCGTTACCCGCGATACGCGCGGTAACTGACTCCCCACGATCTGGGCGGTTGCAACTGAGACGCGGATTTCAGACTAAACGCGCCTTGATGCTGAGACGCGGGCTTCAAGCCGGACGCGCCTTGGATGCTGAGACGCGAGCTTCAGTCCCTTGCGTCTTGGATGCTGAGACGCGGGCGTCGAGCCAACGCGCCTTGATATTGAGACGCGGGCTTCGGGCCGACGCGCTTTGATGTTAAGACGCGGGCTTCAGGCCGACGCGTCTTGAAGTTGAGACGCGGGCTTCAGGCTGACGCGTCTTGAAGTTGAGACGCGGGCTTCAATCCTTTGCGTCTTTGAGACTGCTTCTTTGGTGGCTTGCCTGTTAGTCATTTTTAGACAGCCTACAGAACCCCCTCCAAAGTTTCCGATATTCCGCAGTTGAATGGGACGGATTTCGGAATACTTTGGACTTAAACCGCGTTCGCCTTTGTGACCGGACTGTTGATGCTTCGGGTTTGACCTTATCCGAATTTGGTCTTCGTGAGTGTACTGTTGAACTCTTAGAAGCCATCAGAGTCGATCGTGTTGAGTGTCTAGATACACAGCCTAGACCTCCCCAATTGCTTTTTAGTCTGTCACGGGTGCGTTTTTGGCTAGGAGTAGTTGGTTGTCTGTTGGCGCCAGTGTACTGTTGAACTGTCTTGCAGACGCATGAAACTGGACGCAGGCTCCTTTTTTGAAAGCAGACGCAGGAGACTGGACGCAGGCTCCTTTTTTGAAAGCAGACGCAGGAGACTGGACGCAGGCTCCTTTTTGAAAAGTAGAAGCCACTTTGAAGACGCAGCGTCTATAGGGTAGACGCGATGTTGGTCAGACGCGAACTCCTTAGAGGGGACGCGACCTTTAGAAAGCATTCTTGGAGATGCTGACGGGGCATGTCCGGTGCGTTTTCTGGGCGCGAACTTTACGCTGTCATGATGACGCCGCCAGCTGGCCTGGGGAAACGGCGAAATTTCGCCTTTTGGCGCGCGGATCTTGCGGTTCATTAAATGAACTGCTCCACGTGTCGGCTTCTGATTCGCGGCGGGGTTGCGACGCATGATCTTCGTCACCGGCAGTGATTTTGTTACACGCGTCAAGCGACGGTTCGCTGCAGCGTCCCTTGGGTCACGCGCCGCGTATCTCTGCGCATCCCCGTGCCTATAAAAGGCAACTGTTTGGAGAACTTCCTCTTCTTCTCCGCATTTCGCTTGCTAAGAACTTAAGAAAAGCACTTTCCCTCTCTGTTCTGTCCAATCTCAGATTAAGTTCGCCATGGCACCAAAGACCAAGCCGACTGCCTCTTCATCAAGGCGACCATCACCGAGGCCCGGAGGGGCAGCTCCTCCTCTGCGCAGGACTTCGTCCTCCAAGGCCTCCAAGGTAGTATGCCTTAGGCAGAACTGACCCTTAAGGACTTTAAACCATTAAAAGCGTTTGATTCCCCAGACGCAGTCTTTGGGATGATAACCGGGGCGCGGATTAGATAATCTGACACCCAAGAGCCCTGTGCTTCGGGTCCTTCACTTAGAATTTCTCTAACTGTGAAGGTCTCTGGACGCAGCTTTGCAGAACGCAGATTTGATCTTCGCGTTCTGTGTCATCAGGCGCCAATTTGATGAATCTGGCGTCTGAGTCCAAGTGCTTGAATTTTTACAAGTCTTGGTTTGCAGAACGCGGATTTGATCCTTGCGTTCTGTGTCATCAGGCGCCAATTTGATGAATCTGGCGTCTGAGTCCAAGTACTTTGAAATTCCACAAGTCTTGGTTTGCAGAACGCGGATTTGATCCTTGCGTTCTGTGTCATCAGGCGCCAATTTGATGAATCTGGCGTCTGAGTCCAAGTACTTTTGAAATTCCACAAGTCTTGGTTTGCAGAACGCGGATTTGATCCTTGCGTTTCTGTGCCATCAGGCGCCAATTTGATGAATCTGGCGTCTGAGTCCAAGTACTTTGAAATTACACAAGTCTTGGTTTGCAGAACGCGGATTTGATCCTTGCGTTTCTGTGCCATCAGGCGCCAATTTGATGAATCTGGCGTCTGAGTCCAAGTACTTGGAATTTCATAAGTGGCTTCAATCTTTGCGTTCTGTGCTTCTTGACGCAGATTTGCGGGTCTGGACGCGGATTTGATGATTCCTGCGTCCAGTATCTTTTCTGCGTTTGGACGCAGAACACTTAGTATTTTTCTTTACTTTTGGTAAAGCATCTGACTTAAGTGTCTTTATCTTTTTGCAGCGCCGCAACCTGCTACTTCACTCCCCAAGATACGCCATTTTGGCATGTAGGTGGAGCTGACCGGAACCTGACCTTTGTGCTGCAAAGGACTGCCCCTGTGACTGCCGACCAGTCGCCGGCTCGTGAGAAGAAGCTCTCGAATGTCGAGATGAGGACTCTTCGAGTGCTGATGACCGATGCAGCATTCGTCACGGATGACGGCATCCAGCTGGAGAAGCCCGCCTTCTTCTTCGGGGATCATATCCACGATGGCGGCCATCGCGTGCACGAAGGGACTTACACATGGCTCCGTCAAATAGGGGCAGAAGGTTCTTTTCTCCCGGCCATGGATAGGATGTACCCTATGTTCTATTACCAGCATATGTCCGTCCCGCGGAAGATGGAGTTTGACCTCGCTCGATATGCTTCTGAGGTTACTCTTGGCGATCTGGGCTCCTACCCCAAGTGCACCGTCATGACGGCCATGACGGGTCGGTTATCGGCCTTTTCCCTGGATCGCGCAAGAGGGAGATCCCGTCTGGAGAGATACCGCACATTGGCGCCACCTTCCTCAACATGTTCATGGCAGCGGAGGGTGACTACCCAGTTGCGTTCCGTGCATATGGGTGGATCCATTCCCCAGCGAATTACTGGTGGGGCAGGATGGTTGGCTTTGTCCTTACCGAGCTCGGGGATTTGTTGAAGCGTGTAGGACTGTACTCGGCGGTCAGGGCCGTACAGTGGGGGATCCCTCAAAGTTCTCAAAACTTCTTTGGGATCCTAGAACGTTATAATAATCCCTTGACGGGGACGTTCTTTACTCCAGTCGGGGAGATGGGCCTTGCCTTACACGAGATGCACGAGGTCTCAGGACTGGTAACAGGGGACATGCCCTATGAAGAATATGTCCCGACCGCTGTGGAGCTTCGCTACGTGAAGGAGGAGTTTCCCCGCATATACGAGACCTACTGGGAAGTGCTCTGTCACTTCCATATCTGCGGTCAGATCACCAAATGGCGGTCGCAGGGGGTCACGTATCTGTCTTGGGCGAGTTATTTGTTCAACAATGTGAACACCAAAGACCACTTGATCACCCGATTGGCTCCCAGCTCTGATAGGGATATCGAAGACCGGATTGACCAGGCTCCCGAGAAGTTCTACACCACAGAATCGAACGAAGATGGTTTCGACCCCGACTTGGTTTTTGAAGCTTCCACCACCAAGCCCGGACTCCTATCTCCGATCGGGCACTGCTGGCGGGTTTTCTGATGCTGTGGCTAAAGCGTTGTGTGGTGCCCACGCTGCCACATGAAGTTATAGTTGCCGATGTGGTGTACCCGGCGGTGCTTCTGGCCCATGGCAACCCTATAGCTCTTCTCCCGACCGTGGTGGCTGGTATTCAGAGCGGGCTGCGGGCGCTGGCTAAAAGCTTTTGTGAGCCGCCAAAAACTGTGGATTCCGAGGGAAAGCCGCTCACGGACGCAGAGGGGAATCCAGTGGTGAAGCATCCCAATCCTCGGGTCGAGCTGCCTTACACATACCTTATGGCCTGGTATGTGATGCACTGCCCCTCTTTGATGACGGCGGTGCGTTGGAAGGAGGACTCCGTCCCCTTCATACAGCGATTGGAGGGTTCAGAGGTGGCAGGATCCTTACATATATTATATCCGGAAGCGTCTTTCAGCCCCGGCAAACTATCAGCTCAATCGTTGCCTCCTCCAGATCCCTGGTGCATCCTACGGCGATCTACTTGTCGATTCCGCAGGCCCTGATGATTTCACGAGGTTATCCCAGGGAGCCTTCTGGTGGTTGCTCAATATTCGGCCCGGGTATATGCTTTTCCGACAAGGGACATCATGCACCATTGAGCCATACATGCCGAATCGCTTCGCTCGACAGTTCGGCTATGACCAGCTCTATATCGGGAATCCAAATGCTTATCTCGCCTTCGAAGGGAACTTGTTCGAGGGTGCTCGGGCCTGGTACTATAGTGTGGCTGGAGGGACAGGAACAACCTTCCGTCTACCTCTCGAAGCACCCAAGTGCCAGATGAGTCTAAGCTATTGTACTTGGTACTCCCAAGCCGTCCAGACACCAGACTTTCTTCCGGCGTCTTCATGTATCGAGAGCATCAATGCAAGTCTCGAGGAAAGGACAGAGTCCGAAAAACCAACGAGAGTCGTAGAGCAGTACCGGAGAGCTCGTAAGGAGGTCGGGAGAAGGACGAGGAGGGATCCACAAGCTACAGAGCCACGACCACCAAGAGCAGAGCCACGAGCGACGAGGGCGGAACTACCAGCGACAAGGGCGGAGCCTCCAGCAACGAGGGCGGAGCCACCAGCAAAGAGGTCTAAGCAGTTGGCGAGTAAGCGTCATCAACGCTCTACTCCTATTGTTGAACCAGCCCCAAAGAAGGTTAGGAGGGACTTGGCGGCTGAAGTCTCTCAATCCGGAGCTATCTCTGCTGGAGTTGAGGCTCCTCCTGAAGACGTCGTCAGAGTTGAGGAACCTCCGGAAGAGGAAGATTTCCTCCTTTAGTTCGTGCTCCTAAGTCGCACCGCGAGGCTGTGGAGGAAGGGGAGTTCATCGAACAACCCGTTATTGCTGCTGATGCCGAATCCCCGGAGATTGACATAATGGGCGATGAAGATGTTGAACTTCCGGAAACCTCAGCTCAGCTCAAACCTCCTTCTGCTCATGAAGGGAGAGATGAGGCACAGCAGTTGGGGTCTCCAGGCGTCTTCATCTCTAGTTCCAGGGCCGTCGACCCTAGTCCTACTACTGGGGTGATTGGAGGCAAGGCTCCGATTACGGAGCTTCCTGAGCTGTCGTCTTCTTCGCTCTCAGGGGAAAGCCTCTTTGAGGACAAAGTCGACTATAGCGAGGAACCCCGCTCCTCCTGATCAAAGCAAGTTCTTCCATGTCTCAGAGGAGGAAATGTATGGAGGCGAGCCATCGTCTGCACCGTCAGTGGCGGCTATCCCTGTTAAAGGTACCCTTTCCCCCTCCTGTCCAATCTTCTCTTTGCATGTTGAAGAAGATGTCTTGACATTCTTCATTTTATATTGCAGGGCCAACCGGAGATGCCGAGGCTACAACCTCCTCGCATATTGAGGAGATGGTGGGAGAGTTGACTCGGCCACAGGGAATTGAGACCTCAGCTGCTGAGATGCCCTCAGAGGGGGCAGCTGCTGGTACTGGGGAGCCTTCCACTCTACCAGAGGAGGAAGCCACTACTGAGGTCAAGAAGGCTCGGGTGGAGGGTCCAATGGCAGGTCCACTCCCAGGAGATTGCACAGCTCAAGTTTCAAATGAAGCTTCTGAGGAAATCGTGCTTGCCACTCCATCATTGGTTGCGGAAGTTCCCGCAGGGATAGCACCTCCGGAAGCACCAGTGGCTGGTTCCGCTCTTGCCGTATCGACAGTCAGCATGACTTCTGTGCAAAAAGAGCCGGCCTACACCCCTTCTTCCGAGATAGAAAGGGGGTCGGGGAGCGTTCCGGGTGATGACAGCATGGACTTCCTGACGCGCAGTACGGTGCGGCAGTTCTTTGAAGCGATGCGATCGTGCATCGACTTTATCCTTTCTGGGCGTCGTTCTTTTGACTTTGCCCGGAGATTTCTCGGGAATGTGGCCGAGAACATCGAGCTAGTCGGGGGCCTTCCTCTTGCTCAGGCATGTATGCGGGTGGTGGATCAGTTGGAGAGTGACCTGAAAGAGCTGAAGTCTTTAGACGAAGCTGACTCCCTCCACGAAACCCAAGTCATCCTGGATAGCCTCCTTTCTGCCCAAAGGCAAGAGCGACAGGAAGTGGAAGTACAAATTGCCGAAGAGGTCAGCAACCTTGAGCGTTCCCAGGCTGAATGCCAAAGGCTGATTGAAGACTCAGGGGATACTGAGCTTATCATGCAGAACACAGAGCTGGCTATTACCAACGCTCGGGCTGCCATTGCTAAGGCCAAAGCCATGCTAGCTGTCAATGAAGAGAAGCTCGTCGCCCTCCAGAAGAAGCTAGAGGAGCAGAAGGCTGCAAGGGTACGGGCTGAAGAGAGCCAGTCTGTTCATCTCTCCAGATTGGAGACTTTGCGAGCCCAGCTGGCTGAAAAACCCTGCCTATCTGAAGAGGAGCTGCGGGTCCAGGCGATGATGGAGGCTGAGAAGGCACGTCAGCATGAGATGCATCGTCTCAGGGAGCGCATCCGTTCCCTACCAGATCGAGATTTTTAGCCTTCTCCTCCCTTTTTTTTTTGTAACGCTCAATCTTATTGTATAAGAGAGCGTTTTTGTATCACTTTCATATTTTTGGATATAAATAAAAGTGACACCCTCCTTTTTACTTCTTTTGTCTCGAACTCTTTGCCTTTGGTTGGACATGTAGGAGCAAGGAAGTCTTTTGATCTTTATCAAAATTATAATCATAATCTTAATAAGTCAAAAGATATGAGGAAAGATCTTGTTTCAAGAACTTTCATGACACTGTCAGAGGTGTGAGCTCAACTTGACAGAGGCAATTTTGGTGGACCTGCCACTTTGTGGAAGAAAGTGACAGGTGGAGTTCGTATCCCCAGGAAAGATGAACTTTTATCAAGGATTTGTGCTTAACTTGATTTTAGATCAGCTGGGGATGTTGATGGAAACATTGTTTATTGGTGTAATGTTAACCAACAATGCCTCCAAAATGAATTCGATATTCTGTTGGGGAGAATATCAAATGAAACTAGACTCGCGGGGGAATCTAGGGAAGTCCTTACCGTTAGAGGTGTGATATTAACTTAACGGGTTGGAAATAGTCTTGTCAGAAGTGTAATGTTAACTTGACAAGGACATGAGTTAGAGGTGTGATATTAACTTAACTCATCAACATCTCAGTTTTATAAGGGAAAACTGAGGGTGTCACTGTCATAGGTGTGATGTTTAACTTAACAGTGAGGGTAATGCTAGAGGTGTAATGTTGAACTTGGCATTAGTCGTCTCGGCTTGAAGAAGTCGAGGAAAGGTCATAGCCATAGGTGTATTGTTGAACTTAGCAATGACTCGGATGCTAGAAGTGTAGTGTTAACTTGGCATCGTTCGTCTCGGCTTAAGGAAGTCGAGGAAAGGTCATAGCCATAGGTGTATTGTTGAACTTAGCAATGACTCGGATGCTAGAAGTGTAGTGTTAACTTGGCATCGTCCATTTCAGCTTCGATATGGAAGTCTGAAGAAAGGGTGACTGTCAGAGGTGTAATATTAACTTGACGGGCACCTGATATACTGCTTAGAGGTGTAATGTTAACCTAAACAGTAGTTTGTCAGAGGTGTGATATTAACTTGACAAGAATTGGCTCTTGATAGGAGAAATTTGAGGACCTGTCATTCTATTGATGAGAATTGACAAGTGGAATTTGAAATGCCAGAGGTATAGTGTTAACTTGGCAATTTTGAAGTTTGCTGCTCTATGTAGAGGTAACAAGCGGGGCTTGTACTCGACAAGGAGTATTCATTACCAGAGGTATAGTGTTTAACGTAGTAATGATTGCATTTTGTGGTCCTACCATTCTATGGATGAGAATTGGTAAGAGATTTTGGAGGAGAGAGTGGAATCAGGTCCACTTAGGATTTTTAGCAAACCCTCAGCTGTCAACGGATTTGAGGTGCCTTTACCAACTACCGTTTGAGTTGGGCTAGCCATGCTATTCCCCTCAGCATGATAAGTTGTCGAAGACTTATGTTGGGCTTAAAAGCCAACATTTTCCTCTATCCTTAGCCGTCAGAGGCGTCGGATCAAATGGGAACGTGTCCCTTAGGATTTTTAGCAAATCCTCAGCTGTCAACGGGTTTGACATGCCTTTACCAACTACCGTTTGGGTTGGGCTAGCCATGCTATTCCCCTCAGCATGATGAGTTGTCGAGGACTTATGTTGGGCTTAAAAGCCAACATTTTCCTCTATCCTTAGCCGTCGGAGGCGTTGGATGTTTCTGATCAGAGGTGTATTTTTAACTTGATCGGTGGAAGAATGCCATCTAGGGATAGTATTTCTTCAGGAATTTGCCATTGATTGGCATCATGAGTGTATCGCCATTTGAGGTTATGAGGCGATACGATCCATTCGAGTAGACCGACTCTACTACAAATGGTCCTTCCCATTTGGGTTGGAATTTTCCCTTCGTCTTGTGCGTCATGACCATGGGTCTCCGGACGGCTAAGACAAGGTCGCCTTTCTTGAAAGTTCGCGTCTTGACTTTCTTGTTGAAGGCTCTAGTGATGCGAGCTTGATAAAGCTCGATCTGCTGCTGGGCCTGCAGACGCTTGTCGTCTAAGGCTCCAGTTCTTGGAGTCGCTGTCGATGCTTCTCCTCTGTTGTCATCTCCGCTGTCAGGGCGACGCGTAGAGATGGAATTTGGATTTCCAGTGGAAGGACGGCTTCACATCCGTACACCAAGGAAAATGGCGTGGCCTTTGTCGGGGTTCGCACTGTTGTGCGATAGGCCCATAAGCATTCGCCCAACTTGTCGTCCCAGTCGCGTTGACTTTTCGAGACGAATTTCTTAAGAAGCTTGCCAATAGTCTTATTGAAAGCTTCCGCGAGGCCGTTGGCGGGAGGATAGTATGCCGTTGAAGACACACTCTGGATTCTGAACTTGGCACAGAATCTCTGGAAAGCCTGGCTGATGAACTGGGGTCCATTGTCATGGATGATCCGCCGAGGCACACCGAAGCGATAGATAACGTGATGTTTCACGAACTTGATCACGTTAGACGATTTTACCTCTTTTAGAGGAACAGCTTCGGCCCACTTGGAGAAGTAATCGGTTATTGCTAGAATGAACCGATGTCCTTTCGACGATGGTGGGCTGATGGGGCCAACCACGTCCATCCCCCACATTTCGAACGGCCAAGTAGAGGTCGTAGAGTGGAGATACCCTGGTGCTTGATGGATGAAATCGCCATGTATTTGACAGGCGTGACATCTCTTAGCGAGGGAGATGGCGTCGACAATCATCTTGGGCCAATAGTAACCCAATCTTTGGAGTCGGTTTGCCAGCTTCGGGCCAGGTTGGTGAGCTCCACATGTGCCATCATGGGCTTCTTTCAACATTTCGCGGGCCTCTTTTGATGAGAGGCACCGGAGCAGGATCCCGTCATGCGATCGACGGTACAGTGTTCGCGTGATCGCATTATAATAAAATTTGGGGGCTTTCCTCCGAATGGCGGCCGCCTCTTTGGTGTCTTCAGGCAGGATGCCGTATAAGACATAATCAATATAGGGAAATCGCCAGTCTTTAAGCTCTGGAGCGGTTGACACTTCAAGTGTTTCTTTACCGCGACGATCTCCTGTTGACCCTGGGTAGTCTCCGGGGGAAATTTTTGGACAGTATAGGTCGTGGCTATAGACGAATACTTTCTCCATTGCTCCTGCTGGGAGAGCTAGGGAAGCTGCGAGAGATGCGAGGGCATCTGCATGCGCATTTTGGCTTCGCGGCACATGGTCGATGTAGAAGTTTGAAAACTTTTCCGCCATGTGGATTGTCGCGTCGTAGTAGGGTACTAGATCTTCATGTCTGACCTCATACTCTCCGCGAACTTGGCTGACGATGAGTTTGGAGTCACCGTACGCCTCGAGATTTTTAACGCCAATCTCATCGGCGAATTGCATCCCAATCAGGAGAGCGTTGTATTCCGCCACATTGTTGGAACAGGGTTCGGTTAACGAGATAGCCCGGGGGATCACGTAGTTTTGTGGGGAGACGAGTACTACTCCTACCCCCGCTACTGTGTGTCCCTTTGGGCTTGCCCTTGATGCACCATCGAAGAAAAGTTGCCATACTTGTCCTTCGAATGTTGCCTGAGTCAGGCATACTTCAGCGACCTCATCTGGGAGATCCTCATAAAGTTTGGCTGCCCTCGGATCTGGGTGTTCAGCTAAGAAGTCCGCCACCGCTTGTCCTTTAATGGCCTTCTGTGGCAGGAAGTGCATCTCATATTGAGAGAGCAATATAGCCCATTTCGCCAGCCGGCCATTCAATGATGAAGGCTTTGTCATAAGCAACCTCAGGGGGTTGACTTTTGATATGACATTTATGGTTTGGCCTACCAGATAGTGTCGCATTTTCTGAATAGCGAACACCAAGGCCAAACACTCCTTCTCGATCGGGTTGTACCGATGTTCGGCCCCGATCATTGTTCTACTGAGGTAGTAGATTGCTTGTTCTCGTCCTTGGTCATCATTCTGAGCTAGTAGAGCTCCCAAAGAATGATCCATCGATCGGACGTACACCAGGAAGGGCTTTTCCGGATACCGGAGCTGCAAGTACTGGTGGTTGGGTGAGGTATCGTTTGATCTCCTCGAATGCTTGTTGGCAAGCGTCGTCCCATATGAACGAGACTCCCTTCTTCATCAGCTTAGCGAAGGGTTGGCATCTCCCAGAGAGATTTGAAATGAATCTGCGGATGTACGCCAATCGTCCTTGCAATCCTCTGAGCTCCTTGAGGCTTCTGGGGGGTTGCATCTCTTGGATAGCACGGACTTTCTCCGGATCCAAATGGATTCCTGTGGAAGTTACAACAAACCCTAGGAACTTGCCGCTGGCTACCCCCAGGAAGGACTTGGTGGGGTTCATCTTCAATTGATGAGCCCGCATGATGTCGAAGACCATCTTCAGATCAGCTATGTGATCTCCTTTAATGCGACTTTTCACCGCGATGTCGTCGACATAACATTCCACCGTTTGCGTATCTGCTGATGGAAAATGGTATTCATGGCCCTTTGGTATGTTGCCCCTGCATTCTTTAGACCGAAGGGCATGACGGTGTAGCAGTATACTCCTAGAGGTGTCCTGAAGGAGGTATGCTTTTCATCGTCAGGGTACATCTTGATTTGATTGTATCCTGAGAATCCGTCCATGAAGGACATTCGCTCGAATCCGCAGGTATTGTCAATCATGACATCTGTGATTGGCAATGGGAATTCGTCTTTGGGGCAGGCCTCGTTTAGATCGCGGAAGTCGATGCAGATCCGGATCTTCCCGTTCTTCTTAGCAACGGGGACGATGTTAGCTACCCAGTCGGGATGTTGTTCCTCCCTGATGAAGCCGGAGTCAATAGCTTCTTGACTTCTGATTGAATGGCCTCCATTATTTCGGGACGAAACCGTCGCTGCTGTTGCTTGACGGGTTTTACGTCCGGACTGATGTTGAGGCGGTGCATAGCCACTTGAGGATCAAGTCCAGGCATGTCCTCGTAATTCCAGGCGAAGACGTCTATATACTCTTGTATAAGAGATATTAGATCATTCTTCTCTGATGGTGACAGGCCGTCACTTATGAAGATGGGCTTGGGGTTGGCTTCATCTCCTAGGTTGATCTGAACAACCTTGTCTTCTGTGGGTGGCTCACGCTGTTCAAAGCGGATATCCCAGAGAGCATTCAGATGTTTGATCCAGGGGTCTGTATCCGACTGGATCATTTCTTCGTCTTCGTCTTCCAGATGGCTTGTTGAAACCATGTTTACAGAAAGCCCTTTGAAGATGTTGCCAATACTGACATCTGATTCCCACGATGACGTGTCTGAAGAGTGATCATGGCCTGATGGTTCCTCAGAATCAGAGGCTGACGGCACTGGAGTTGATACATAGCCCAACCCCCGGCGGGTCTGATGATAATAGTCAGGTGCTTTCCCTTTCGGTACAAAAGATCGAAGCAATGATCTCCTTCCTTTGCCGAAGTTTAACCCGGGCCTGTTGATTAGATCGTACCCCATACGCTTCATCATCTTGAGCGTTCTCGGTTCATAATGATTGAACTGGGGGGATTCATCCTCGCCTTCTGATTCTTCATGGGGCGTTGGTTCAGACATGATTCGTCCAAAGAGGATAGGTCTCTGGCCCTTTTGTCTGGCTGGAACCATAAATGAAAATCCTTGCGCGTCACCATCATCATGGTACGTCCCGAAGGATGATTTTATAGGTACATGCAATGATGTCAGAGCATTCATTGCCGACCATACATCCTCGCCCATGTCGGTACTAGTATCCGACGGTATTGACTCAGATTCATACACAGGAAAATACGCGAAATCTAAGTCTTCATTAATATACCAACCGCCTGCATCGTCGGTGGTATCAACATCGAGCTTATTAGTGCTCTTTACAAGTGGTTCTAACTCCCACAGGCACTCTTCTTCTTCGGGCTCGGTGTCAGCTTCATTACCAGAGTCTGGCTCCTCTGGTTGCGGGGTTCCATTATTCTCCTCATATAAGAGGGAATCCGTGAAATAGTTCTCGACCCCTTTGAACGGATGCCTTTCGGCGATCAACGTTCGAACCTGTCCGCTCTCGTCAATGTATTTCATGACTTGATGGAGAGTGGAGGGGACGATGGAGTTTTGGTGGATCCATGGTCGTCCCAGCAACAGGTTGTAGGAAGTGTCAGCGTCAATGACATAACACGTCACTTCCGATTTGAGGCTCCCGATCCGGCATTTGAGCTTGATCTTCCCCATCGGGCGGGAGCTGTTGGCATTAAACCCATAAATAGTCGTCTGGGTTGGGCTCAGACGATGGGCGGGAATGCCAAGAAATTGCATGACTCGGCGAGGTATGATGCTAAGTGCGGACCCTGGGTCTACCTGGATGCGGTTCACCTCGGATGACCCAATATACCCCGTGAAGTATAAGGGTCGGTCATGCTTTCCTTTAACCTGCATGTCGTCTGCTGTGAAGGAAATGCAGGGAACATTTGGAGAGGTGTGGAGGCAATCCTCTACATCTTTCTCTCTCGGTACGTGGGTCAGAAAGACCTCAGCGTTCGTCAGGGCTTCTTGTAGAGCCTCTCTGGTTGACTTAGATAGCCTCAGGAGCTCATACAAGGTAATGCGTGCCGGGATGTTGGCTAATTGAGCCAGAACATCGAAGCGGTAAGATGTCGAAGATCCTTCCGCTGCACTTCTTGAAAGAACCCGGGAAAACCGAGTTTCTTTCTGTTTCTCCACGGGTGGTTTTGTGGAGGGCTGAGCTGGCTCTACAGCTGGTTGAGGAGGGACCACCGCCTTTTCGCCGTACTGCTTCAAGTACGCCTGCCCTGAACGGGTGCCTGCTGTCGGTTGGTTGGGCTCTGCCGCCAGGACCATTGTCTCCTCTTCTGAGTCGGTCAACGAAGGAACATCAGCGTCTGTTTCCCGGGAAGAAGCGCAGATCACGTGGCAAGATGATGCCTTTCCTTTGCCTTTGGACTTCCTGTTGGTCACAGTCGTCCATTGTTGCTCGTCGACGAGGTCAGGGTGGATCCACATGATTTCCCCTTGAGGTGTAGGGACGGGTACCAAGCCTTTCTCCTGCTGCTGATGAGGGTCTGTATTGACCACTCTCAATTCTCCTTTCGGGACAGATATCACTCCCACGGGCATCGGGGGTCGTGTCCCGAAGTGGAGTGCCGACGTCATGTTGGCCGCCCTCTGTTTCTGCTCCGGTCGGAGTTTTAATACCTCCGCGTCAATTAGGGCTTGAAGGACGTCCTTGAAGATGTAGCAGCTCTTGGTAGGGTGCCCGAGCATCCTATGGTACAGGCAGTAGTTGGGGTTGTCGGTCTTGCCGACTTCTTCTGGGCGCCTGATTTCAGGGAGCTTCAGTCGATTGCTCTTGTTGAGTAATTTGAAGAGCGAGTCGACATGTTCCTCCTTGAAGGAATATTGTTTGTTGGCGCGGGGTTGGCTGGAAGAGCCACCTGCTCTGCCTGTTTGAGGCTTGACGGGAGATTTGGTCTCCGTTGCCAAGTTATCCTTCCGTTTGGTTTGGAGGGATGTGTCTGGCGCACGCCTTGTCGACCTTTCTGGCCTGGGCCTGCCTTCTTCCGCTCTGACGCGGGCGACAATCTCTTCAGCCTGTTCACCTTGCTGGACTAACTGTTTCCAGGTGCGGCTTTCTGCTACTCCTATTTGAGCAAGGAGTGAAGTTTGGAGATTGTGGCGACATGTTTCCACCAGGGTGGCCTGGGTCATGCCGCTCGGACATCGGAGTGCCGTGTTCCGAAATCTTTCTACGAAAGACTTAACGGACTCTCCCTTTCGTTGCTTGGTAGCTAAAAGGGTAGGCATGGTAACCTCCGAATCATCCTCGAAGAAGCGTGTTAGGAACAGCTTCTCCAAGTCGCCCCAGTTCTTGATTGAACCTTCAGGGAGTTTCATAAACCATTCAAAGGCTAACCCTTTCAGGGTGCCAATGAATAGACGTGCCAGGATGGCATCGTTATCTACCACATTCCCAGTTTGGGATTTGAAGTAGTAGATATGCTGGTTGGGCGACCCCTTTCCGTCGAATGCTTGGAGAGTTGGAGCCTTGAATCTAGGAGGGTACGGGACTAAGTCCCACTCGGCCGGATACGGCCGGACCACTCCAGCTTCTTGGAGATCTTTACGACTAGCAAGGGCATTGAGTCGTTGCTCCAATAGGCTCATTCTTTGATTTTGAGCCTTCTCCGAATCTGGGTCGCTTCCTGCATGTGCTGAAGGTCTGGACACATTCGAAGGAGTGGATCGTCGTGTCCCATCGGAAGGATCAGAGGGTGGACTTCCTCCTCTTCCCCTTCTAGCTCTTGGCCTTCTGGGAGGAGATCTTGCCCTCTCGTCAAGCAATTTCTCAAGCATATGCTTGAGGTCGTCAATGGTTCTCTGCTGAGAGGAGAGTACTTCCATTTGGTGCTTCTGCATCCGGGCCAAGTACTTAGTTGTCTCCTCGGGAGCATTTGCTGTGTCCTCAGGAGCGTCTGCCATGTAGGCGGAAACCTCCTTTCCACCGGAAGAATTCGAAGCCCATGATTCTATCACAACTGAGTGAGAATCATCTTCCCTAATGCCGCGGGATAGGGCATTGTAGTCAATTGGGGTGATGGCTCCAGTCCGGGTACGGGTGTGTCGATACACCCCTTCTGGCTCAGAGTCTGATCCCTCTGAATTGACCATAGGTTGTTTTCCCCTGCTTCTGCTTGTCATATATGCAGTGAGCTCCGGGTACTCAACGTCAGGGAAGGTTCTCCTTCGGTGGGAGCGTCTTCTTTTAGCTGACGGGGGAATCAGGGTCAGCTGTCTAATCAAAGACGGCTGGTGAACGCCTGATTCGCAATGGCATTCAGAGAGCATCTGGATGAGTTGTTGACAGCAGCAAGAAGAAGTGGCCTGATTGGCACTTCTTTTCCTTGTCAAATAATCCCTCAAATCCGTGGGAGGGGGATTAAATAGACTGGCCTCACAGCGTCGAAGACGGGGGGCAGTCGTGTGTTGCGCTGTCTGGACGCAAGTCTCAGAAACGCGGAGATCACACTGTTGCGTTACGCGCGTCTGGCGTCTCTGTTGAGACGAGACGCGGTCCTCGCGTTGCAGTCTGCTGCGTTGGAGCAGAGAGACTTGGGACGTTACGCGCGTCTGGCGTCTCTGTTGAGACGAGACGCGGTCGTCGCACTGTTGTCCACTGCGTTGGGGCAGAGACACTTGGGGCGTCACGCGCGTCTGGTGTCTCTGTTGAGACGAGACGCGGTCCTCGCACTGTTGGGAGATTTCGCGCGTCTGGCGTCTCTGTTGAGACGAGACGCGGTTCTCGCACTGTTGTCCGCTGCGTTGAAGCAGAGGGACTTGGAAGATAATGGGCTGCTGGGCCCCACGCCTGGGAACGCATGCGTCCTGCGTTTGATGAGACGCAGAAACTTCGCTTCGGCGTTTGGTAAGTTGGTCTCCAGCAGACTCAACTTGAGGAATCTCGCGTTTGGGTCGCCAAACGCGGATTTCTTGCACTGGTCGAGGTGCGGGCAAGGCATCATATTGAACGCCGCGTCCAACCCCAGTCAGAGAACCATCGGTTCCAACCGAGTGTTGACGCGCGCGTCGTCTTTGTCGACGCTCGGCATTTCGATTGCGTCGTGGAGGAGGAGAGAAGCCAACAACTTCCTGGTTTGAAGAACCAGGGCTGTTCACCACGCGGGTCTCTTGGGAGACGTTGACGCGGGGTTTCTGCGAGACGCGGGCGTTCTGCAAGACGCGGTCGATCGCAGCAACAGTTGTGCCGTGGACCACGCGGGCCTTCAGAGAGGCGTTGGCGCGTGGGTTCTGCGCGTCGCGGTTGATCGCAGCAGAGGCGTTGGATGTTACGCGGGCCTTCGAGGAGGCGTTGACGCGTGAACTGGGCGCGGCACAGAGGGTGACAGCAGCGCCTGGTTGAGCCACAGATTGGGCTTCGGGAGGCTGCGTCGTTGAGACCCTGCGGCAGACGCGGGTCTTGGGGCTCTTGGAGCCAGAAGAGAGAAACTCTTCATACTTCGCCTGGTCGAACTCAACGACGAGTGATTCGACCATCTTCCCCTTACGGAGAACGTCATCCTGCACCACGATGTGTTCATCGTCACGAATGTAGTCCCCAGCGGAGTCGCCATCTCTTGTTCGGTACGGAAAAGAGATTTTGCCGTAAAATTTCCTTGAATCAGTTGAAAGATTACAACAAAACAATATTCCGACTACAAGGGAGGGAGGATGCTTGGATCTTCCCTTTGTTTAAGTCTGGGTTCTTCGTGTGGCGATGGAGAGTGAATCTTGTTCTCCGTTGACCAGATGACCGTCCTGGACCGTCGGGGATCTTCTCTTCGGCCGGTAGGGGAGTAACTCAGCTCCGGCTACCAAACTCTCAAAGAGGAGGTAGGCGAAGATAGGCTAGTACTCAGTAAGCCTGTTGAAGAATCTCTTCTCTCTCGGTCGTCGACGTCGGGCTTCTCTCTCTCGATGCCTTGATCTTCTGACCCTCTGGATTCAAAAATGCCGACCTTAATTGATCACTCGACCTTCTTCTCCCACTGAATCCAATTCTTCGACCCTTCCTTCATAGCCAACAGGGCTATTTATAGGGGTCTTAGGGGGTGATCGTGCCCCCCTAAAAATGCGCCTGAATGAGGGCCGTTACCCGCGATACGCGCGGTAACTGACTCCCCACGATCTGGGCGGTTGCAACTGAGACGCGGATTTCAGACTAAACGCGCCTTGATGCTGAGACGCGGGCTTCAAGCCGGACGCGCCTTGGATGCTGAGACGCGAGCTTCAGTCCCTTGCGTCTTGGATGCTGAGACGCGGGCATCGAGCCAACGCGCCTTGATATTGAGACGCGGGCTTCGGGCCGACGCGCTTTGATGTTAAGACGCGGGCTTCAGGCCGACGCGTCTTGAAGTTGAGACGCGGGCTTCAGGCTGACGCGTCTTGAAGTTGAGACGCGGGCTTCAATCCTTTGCGTCTTTGAGACTGCTTCTTTGGTGGCTTGCCTGTTAGTCATTTTTAGACAGCCTACAGGGATGTAGAGCAAGGGTGCTCGAACCTCGTAACATATCATTGTGTTTGCGTTTGATCCACTTGTCTCTAAACTCTCTCTCCTTACATTTGTGCAACGCATCATACTTCATTCATATCATATTTGCTTGTGTTGAGCATAATTCATATTGTCATATCATATCTATTTGCTTGTGTTGTGCCTTGCATTATTCACATTGCTATATCTTGTATATGCTTGGTTGTTTGTGTGTGCCTCACTTGTACCTAATCAACAAGAGCTTCACATAGCACCTCAACCCATTCAAGGGGAATCAAGAGGAGTTAGTCCAGAGCCCTTCACGGGGAATTCGGCTACACTTGTTGGTTGTACTAAGTGTGTTGCAAAATTTGCATTAGCTTCCGCATTTAGCGCACTTAGTTTTGCATTTAGTTTTAGATTAGCACAAACACCTATTCACCCCCCCTCTAGGTGTTCCCTTTCAGTATTTATAGCCATTTGGAAAAATAGTCGTTGGCAGCAAATCCTGCCAAAAATGAACCACCGGTCGACCGGTCGGTCGTCCGGCCAACGGTCACATTTTGACCGTTGGCAGCAACCAGTCGACCGTACGGTCGACCGTCCCAGATACAGAGAGCAACGCTCTCTGTCCGGTCGACCGCTTAGTCGGCCGGGGCAAACAGAGAGCAACCTGCTCTCAGTCGGTCGACCGTGCGGTCGACCGCCCATGGGGCAGCCAGCATGCACGTATCCGTGCACGTCGGTCGACCGCTACGGTCGACTGACCTAGCCTGGCAACTGTAGTTCTGGGATAAAACTTGGTTTTTAAAGACTTAAAAATTCCCATAAAATCTCTAAAATTCCACAAAAATAGTTTTCTCATTTTTCATTGAAATACAAACTTGTGTTAAAAAGTTTAACACAAATCTCAAACATTTTGTACTATTTTGTGTTATAGAAATTTTGCCAAAACCAAAAACTGTATTTTCTAAAAACTTGGATTTTTGAATAGAAAATACATTTTGTCCAAAACTCATCCAAATACAAAAACATGATATTAAACAACATTTAGGCATGATGTATATGGATATTATCCTATATACATGAAACATATATATCCATGTTTTTGACTTTAATTCCAAAAATATGTTTTGTTAGAATTACCAAAACATAAAACACATGAAATAGACTATCAAGCTAAGTTTGTTTAAGAGTTGAAGCATGCATGCATATAGAACAAATCTAATATACATTAAACCATGTAAACTTGTTTTGATCTATCTATTCATGAAACCAAGATCGGTTAAATCAAAAACGGAAAAACCGAAAACCAATATTCAAAACATGAAACGTGTGTGTTGTGAACTTGAGCATATCATACTATTCTAATCTTTACAATTTGGATCTAAACACAAAACTAAATTATGGTACCGATGTCTTCTTGTAGAGCGCCGTCTCCAAGCCGACTCGATCCAAAACTCCTTGATCCACCGAGCAATTGCTATATATGATCTTTGACGCTCGGGCTCTTGAATCAACATGTGAAAGCTTTCAAATCATCTTGTTGAAGCTAATCACCTACTAATAACTTGATTAATGATCTGAAACTAAAATCATAAGATTATTAGTACACATAACTACATGAGTTAATCATCATCAAAACTAGAGTGGAAGGCCTTTGGGCCAACAACTCTGACAATTACTAAAGGCTTTATAGGTCTAATAAAAGATGTCAAGAGTCATAATAATGTGGTCATGAAGAGTTAAATTTCTGACAGTCACCACTTGAAAACAAAAGGCTATTAAGCCATTTGTCTGACCCTAAAAAAATATAAAGTCATTCTGACTATGGGTCTTTCTAAGAGTATATCCTAGTTTCATCGAGGAAGTTGGGGTTAAGCCATAGTAGAGTTCACCGACAGCAGAAAACCAACCTACTTGATTGAGAGCTGATTCCATGAAAGAAGTTCAACACGGTACTAACAAGCTGGACTGATGATACTCGTGTGGAGCATCAACCTCGACGTATTTATATCCTATATGTATCATGTAGCTACTACCCATTTTCTATGGTGACGATGCTCTTATAATACAGTTAGGTAAGGATGAGTTAAACTCTTAATAAGTCCAACACATATAGTATGGAGGGTATAACATCCAGCTGCAGTACCCTTGGAAGACTTACCTACGTGAGAGAAATCATGATGGCTGCGGTTGGGGGGTAAGACTGACCCTATAAACTCTCATGAGTTGATTACTGTGAGCATGACTATTAACACTCAACCCACTCACTCAATAGATGAGGAATTACTGTGTGTGTTTTCCATCAATATCTGGTTAAAGAGACCTAATTCAAGGCGTAGTCCATTATGTCTCTCAGGTGGCGATGAATTCACTAAGGGTAAATTCAAGATCGCAAGCTATTTATCCTGAGTCCACAATATGAAGTTGCCCAACCATATTCGTGTTTTATGTTTTCTAATTTGTGTTTTTGATTTATTTACATCATTGTGTTTTATTCTATCTTCCCTAAACTCAAGCTTTTGGGAGAGACTGTAGAATTTTTTTGAATTAAAATAAAGGAAAAGCTTTCATTTCAAATCTTGTTTTACCAAGCCAACTTTGACTAAATTTCAGGATCTAAATCAGTTGAGAAAATATCTCAACTGTTTGGATTTTCTGATGAAGTTGTTTCAACAACTTGGATTCTAAGTTTATAAATAGAACCTCACTCCAGTAGCAAAACACAACTCATTTCTCTTTTTTTATCTTAAAAGAAAACCTGAAGACTACTCTTTGTGAGAATAACTTAAGTGTTAAAAGAATTTTTTATCTTTATTTTTCTGGGTAACTTCTTCATTTGAGTAGAGACTCTGTCCACCGTCCTGGGCTGAGTACTGGTGAATCCAAGGATCCTTTACCGCTAGGAGATAAGGTCGATTCAATGTCTAGACAAGGAGATAAGCTTTTGATCCTTTAGAGCAGCGACATCGACTGCATTCCCTAGGCAGATTTCTTTGTTTTATTTTTAATTATAATTGTTGTTGCATTCTAGAATAATTATTGTTTTATCTTAATTTAATTTGTAAAGATATTGTATGTTTTAGAAAATAGTATAAATTTCTAACAATTTTTTTGGAGGAAGAGAGGGGGCTCTCACTTCAGCCCAAAAAGGTGGGGAGCACAGGATCTATGCATTTTTTATTATTTCTTTAACCCCTCTTCATTTTCAATTTGTGGGGGGATTTGGTGTTGGGGGGGGGGGTGCTTTGTTATCAGCTTATCGCCTCTCCAATTTCCTCCCGACATCCCTCTCCTTCCCGCGCCCTTTCTCTTGTTATCAATCTACTCGCGGCAACTAGATCTTGGATCAATCTTGTACCACCGAGTCCGATTCCATCTCGGATCTTGTTGGGTTTGATCTGTGGGATTCGTCTCGTCGCGGCGGCCGCTGTTGATGTTCGATCTGCTCCTATTGCTCTAATCTCGTCGCCTTCCTCCCTCTTGGCCCCGACCAAGTCACACCGGCCGGAGCTTGGTTTGATTTGCTCCCTGCTGCTAGAACCTCATTGCCTTCCCCTTGGTCCCGATTTGATCTCGCCAGCCGGAGATGGGTTCGGTCTGCTCTCCTCTGCTCGGATTTCGTTGCCTTCCTACCCTTGATCCCGATCTGATTGTGCAGGTTGGAGGTGGGTTCGATATGTTCCCAGCGGCCTCTCTCTTCTCTTTTCTTTTCTATGCTTCTCCTCAGTAACAAGAATTCTGTTAATGAAAATTATCACTCCCTTTTGTTAATGAAAAACCTAGTGAAATATTTATTTTTAATGCTCCAAAAATCTCAAAAAATTGCTTAACATTTTCAGTCCGAAGTCCATCCCCAACAACCAAAGTCCCCCCCCCCCCCCCCCAATAACAAGAATTGATGGTGATGATCCCTGTCTAAACCAATTTTGAAATCCCTGCCCCCCAAAGTTGCAATTATGGGTGACAGTGAACTGTTTGCAGAATTCTCCACTCTTCTCTGCAGTTTGTAGTTCATCTTTCTACTACTAAGGTAACATGTTCTCTTCCATTTTTTTTGAACTAAATTATGATTGTGGATATGTCAATTGTTTGTAAAATTTGGAGTATATTAAGATTTTAGATCTGTTGCATGCTATAAGATTATTGATATATTAGTTATGATTAAAATGTGTATGGTAATTATGCTGTATAATTAGCAGCAAGCAACAACAACATAGATTGTTAGGGGTAATCTCACATAGAATCATCTCAGTAATCTTACTTGTTCAATGTGTAATCAAATATCATAATTTTGAAAGAAGAGAAAGAAGATATCACTTTCTTCTTTCAATTTTAACAAAACAAGTAACAAATCAAGAAAGAAGAAAGAGAGTTTTTCCTCTTTTCATTTTCATTTCCTCCCTTCGCTTCTTTCCTCATTTCAAAAAATCCAAACAGGCCCATAGAAATTACCACAAGTAATAATAAAGCAAAATTCCAACAAACAACATTTTTCAAAACTTGCTGAGTTCACCGACAACATTTTAAGAAGTAAGTTACAGCACTGGAGAGTAGATAAATTAAGAAACTGAGTCAATACCCGAACCACCACCATTGCTCCGTGTTAAGGACTATGGACCCATATTTCCTTTCCACTTGGCAAAGGTCCCCTTTTTTTTCTTCGCGGTTGGTTCGTTCTTGACTCAACTCAGACCGGACTCAAACCCAAACCCAAACCCAAACCCAAACCCATTCTTTCTATTTTCTTTCAATTGATCAGTTCTCTGTGTGAAGAGCCGCCTTGATCTTCTGCACGGTGCAGGAGATGAGATTGCTCACCGTCTCCACCGACTCCACCGTCATCTTCGCCGAGGGCATTGTGTTCACCAGGATCTGGAACCCCACCGTCAGCAGGGACCCACCACCCAGCTTCTGCTGCTGCAGCAGCTTGGTGGGCCCACCGTCCGGCACGATGGAGAACCCAGAGGGGAGCAGCGCCATGTAGGCGGAATCCCCACCATTCATCACGAGGTGCATAGCCGGTATGTCAACCGGCGCGTACACCACCATCGACCCCGACATGTCCGTGCACGTCTCCTGCAGTATCAGCATGCTGTCCCCCTGGCCTCCGCTCACCACCTGCTACATATTTACCAATATTTACTCATTAAATTCATCAGCCAGATATCTACCAATATAACGTCATTAATTTCAATGCTTACGCTGGCGCGGAGGAGGCAGACAGCGTTGCCCTCGTCCTGGCCCTTGGCGATGTGAGCCATCCCCTGCATGGGCCCGCCGTTGGACAGTATATCCCACTCGCTCCTCAGCCTCTCATCCCTGAGGAAATCAAACAACCGCTGCGGTGACACCGGCAGCCACACCGACGTGGCGGCGCTCAGCACCACGCCCGGGGGCTCCCCTGGGTCGTCCAGGCTCTGCCTCGTCATCACCCTCACGTCCTCCCCGATGCTCCCGCCGCTCAGAAACTTGCTCCACTTGCGCGAAGACGACGGGCACACCCCGGAGCAGAAGTTGTCCATCATCCTCTGCGCCAGCTTCAGCATGCTTCTTCGCCCCGCAGCCGTTATACCTGTGGCACAAGTTCAACAAATGCTCAGATTTTCAACTCTCAGATCGACGAGGACCAGAGCAGTTTTGAAATTAATAAAATTACCAGTGGTTTCGGTGGGAATGGAGGATGAGAGTAGTATGGCCAAGCACTCGCAGCGGCGCTGCAGGGTGGCGACCCAGCGCTGGGCCCCGAGGCCCATCCCCGAGCGGAGCAGCGGGCGGAAGAGCTGGTGCACTGCACTGTCGTCGTACTCCGCGTGTTCCACCCATGTAACCTGTAGATAGATCGGTCCAAGCAAGTGTCAGAGCGCAGGGCAACTGTAAGGGCGTTGCTGGACCAGGATACGGTGAAACGAGCAGGGATGACACCGTAAACGCAACAAGACAAACCAAGTCCTTCTGGGTTGAAAAAATCAGTGTCACCGGGGTTTGGACCACAATGTTTGACTATTCGTCCATTTGGCTTTTTGTTACTTGCATTGAGATCCGGGAGAGGAAACAGAAACGCAAGTGAGGCTCATCTAAAATTAGCCCTAAAATCAGAAGACTATTTGGGCCAATGACAGACAAAATACTAAAATAACTAAGTAGAAATCGAGGAGCAGCATCGAAGAATAGAATAGAAACAATAGAGATTTGATTAAAGATTATAAAATTCTGTTCGAGATTTGAAGGGATTAAAGAAATCAAAGTTGGGGAAAACAAGCGCGAAGACGACGGCAGAGCCTCGAATTCAGGCCCTAGAGTGTGGACTTGGGGCGTGGAGAAGTGAGATCTCAGAGCAAAAACAAAAGACACATTGATTGAATGCAGGCAGCGAGCAACCTTGGGGTGATGCTTTCGAGATTAGTAAAAGAAGCATCTAATCTTTGTTTAACACGTAAATTAATATTAAACAAATGCTACCCAATTAACTTAATTTTTTGAAGCTGGAGCTTTGGGGCCTTTGACTTGTGAGTGCACTGAGCTCCAAACATAAAAAATGAATATTAGCTATGAAAAGCTAAACAATTCCATAGAATTGATGAGATCAATCACCGACAGTAGACAACAACACTATAGCTGAGAATGCATAGCTGTGATCAAGATGGCTACATCACAAATAATGGAGCAAGCAACCTTGAATGCTAATTAACAACAGGGACCAACAACAAAATAAATTGTAGTACCTTAGAGTAGCCATTGGGCATGTCTTGCACCACACAGCCAGAAGGCAGCCTCCTGCACTTCATAGTAGCTCCGGCGGCGCTGCCAGCCGAGTTCTCCCTTGCTCCGTCGATGGACACGTCGACCACGGCCCACGCCCCCTCGGCCAGCTGCTTGCAGAACCTGAGGAAGTTGACATCGCGAGTGGGAACCAGCGGTGACAGAACTTGAAGCTCAGCGTGCATCTAGCAACACACAAAGATACCAACATGAACACAAATGATCTTAAACTTTCAAAGCAATTGAAAAATCAAGCATGTTGAAGCTATGAAACTGACCAGCTGAAGAGCTCCATTTCTAGTCCCGCCGACACCGCTGCAAATTATGTCGGTGGTGGCGGCTCGGGCAATCATACCGGGGAACATATCGGCCCAACGACTCTGAAAAGATGCGAGTGTATATGTAAACTGAAATCTCCAGAACTAAAATTTAAAATTGTAGCAACGTAGAAGCAATTTGGAGGTGCTTACAGCATCCATGAGGGTCTCCACAAGGGCCAAGCTATTGATGATCACCATCCCAGTCTCCCTCGTCGCCTCCAACACAAACTCAACAGGCTTCATCCCGATGCACCGAGGGAAAGCTTGCGAGTACTCGTCATAGTTCAATGTCTCCTTCACACCATCGTAGCCTGGAATCCAAAGAGGCTCCCCTATTTGCGTCATCTTCACGAGCTCATCCATTGCGGTCAGTGCTAGCTCCAACAACACGGATTTCTCAATGGACCTATCAACTCCACCAAAACTAGACATGCTACGAGAAGAAGGTGGTATGACACTGCGCAATGGGCTCGAAACACCAGTGATGAAATCGGATATTGCGGGAAGATTCGGGGCAAACCCCCCGAATTCATTGCCTCCTCTGACCGCGAGCTCTAACGATGAATTGGGCAGCCCTGAAGGAAATGTGGCGGCCAAGGCAGTGATGGGCTTGCCTAAAAATTTCCCGGCGAGGGTGTAGACCTGATCGAGCTCGTCCTTCAGTCGAGCATTCTCGACTTTTAGTTGCTGTTCTTCAAGAGAGAGCTCGCCGAGGATTGCCGGCCCGCCGCAGTTGCTGCACATGGGGCTTCTCATTGCATCCCTCATGGCGATGTTCTCGAGTCGGAGCTTTTCGTTCTCTTGCTTGAGTAACGCATTCTCATGTCGCTCGATTTGAGTCTATTGTTAATTAATTTTAGCAATAAAAATTATGCAAAGAATAAATCACAACAAAAATCAATTTAATTAGGGTTCAAGGGCCAACTAAATTACCTTCATCTGAGTACGACGATTCTGAAACCAAAACTTGACTTGTCGGGGCTCCAAGCAAAGGCGCTTGCTGAGCTCCATCCTTTGCTTCTCATCTGGGTGAGGGCTCTCCTTGAAAAGACTGCAGCCATAACCAACCAACATCAAGTTAGAATCATGATCTCAGAGAGGGGAGGGGGGTGGGTGTGGAATTAATAATAAATAAAACGAATAGAGAAAGAAATTGAAATTAGGCTTACGTTTCAAGCTCTTGAATTTGCCGAGGAGTGTGGCGATGGTAACGCTTCTTCTTCTTGCGGGGGTTCTCGTGATCGAGATCGTCGCCGGAGACGGCATCCAAATGGTCGCTGCCCGATTTGCTGTCGTGATCCTCGGCCTCTGTGTTGCTGATCCGACCCACCGAATCTAAATCTCCCATCATGATCCGGCTCAGTTCGTCGCCATTATCTTGATCAAGATTGTTCGTTTGCTGACCCAAAAGCAACACAGCCCAATTCCAAAAAATCAGCAACGAAAAAAACACTAGATTGACAGAAAGAGGAAAAAAAGGGAAAAAACTGGTGGTCCAAAATTTTACCAATCCTAGAGAGAGTCCGGGAGAGTTGAACATTGTTGTGGGCGAGATGAAGCGTGGTTGAGAAACCACACATAAGGGCATTGTCGAGCTAGATCTCTTGAAATCTTATAAATCTAGACATGCAACAAGATTTAGCCTTTTTTTTAAAAAAAATGAGCAAAAAAACGAACAACTTCCTCTCTCTAGTCACTCTCTCCAAAAATTTGTTTTTAGGGCAGAAAGAAGCCAAGCAAAATTAACCGTCTCTCTTTGAGAACCCAAACCCTAGCAAACTGGAAGGAGGAAGAAGAAGCAGCAGCTGAGAGTGAGAAAGCAGCAGTACAGTACCAGAAAAGAGAAGAGGGAGAGAGAGTTGAGTATATAAAGAGAGGAGGAGAAAACGAAAAAGGCGTGCGTGAGCAAAGGGCTGAGGGCTGACTTGTCTGGATCGAGATGAAAGGAGATTATTTTTTGCGTCTCTGGTCAAAATGCGGGCCCTTTTTTTCTTTCCAGAAAAAAGGGCAACGCGACGAACCCCAGAGAAAAGCTCTAACAGCAGCGGCCGCAGTCCAAGTCTCGCCTCGGCCCCATCGCCACGCCTCTTGTTCCCATGGCCTCTGAGCTTCTCTCCGATTCCTTTTTCTCTTCTTCCCCAGTTATTATTTTATTTAATAAAAACAAAAAAACAAAAATCGAGAGGGAGAGATACTGACGGGGTGAGGGTGTGAGGCGAGGTGTGTACAGTATATCACTAGGAAAATATACCCAAATGACGAAAATGCCCTTGAATGATGTCTTAGGACAGCGAAGCCTTCTAGAGGAGCGTAGAGATCACCGTTTGATCACTGTCAGACGGTTGGGTGAGATTCTGGGTGTGGGGGCAGACTGGGAAGGGGAAATATGGGTCGGCCTCGCCGACGCAATGAATGGGTGGGGACCGAGGCGGGAGCGCGGGCGTGGGGCCAGGAGGTAAATTCTGCATGAGGGGAGTGAGGATGGGGGTGGAAGTGCGGGTGCGGATGTCGGGTGCATGCGCCAGTGAACTGGCAGCTGCCCATATTAAATGCCTCCACCAAAGATCATGCGCCTCCGCCCACTGCTTGCCTTGAGAGCCTGATCCGTTTCTATTTTCTTCTTTTCTTTGCTTTTTTTTTTTTTTCCCTTCCTATTTTCCTTTTTTTTTTTTTCCTGCATTTCCTCTCTCTCTTTGAACCCAAAGCACACAGCAAGTCAAAAATCGGGTTTTTGAAGCTTTTGAAATCCGCCGGACCCGAACCCGGCACCAGACCCGAACTTGCTGAAGACCCGTCATAAATTTAGATATTTAATTTTTAGTTATCATAATAAACACTTGACAGTGGCTAGTTATCAAAATAAATAGATATATTTTTGTCTCTCCTAATTATATTATATACTTCAATGAGATTTTTTTAAAAGAAAATTTCATTATGGACGCCTAATTTACTTAATAATTAGAAAAAAACTCAGCTTCATAATTTTATTCACTACAGTCTCATCTACGACAGTATAAATTGATTCCTCTCAGGCACGGATATTGACACAACAACAATTGATTAAGTCATACATCAAATTAGTGCACCCATAAAATTAATTAAGACACACACTAAATTTTTAAAATTTTCCAAAATATCCCCCGGCCATCCCCTTAGCCCCCAACCTCACCTGCCCTCATCCTTACCGGTGGTCCCCCGCTTCCCCCGTCACCATCCCCCTCCTTGCCCCCCTCCCCCTCACCCCCCCCCCCTCCCGCCTTCAACCGCCGACCTCCCTTCCCCTCTCGCCTCCTCCCTTGCACACCCTGCACCCTCACCTACTGCCGCCCTCCTGCACGGCTCTGTTCGATCATGGATAGCCGAACGATTGCAGTTCCTTTCAGCCAACCATGGCCGAACAGAGCCGCGAGGGGAGTTGGAGGTGGGAGGGGGGACGGAAGATAGTGCATGGGGGAGAGGCGCAGGGGAGGGAGTCGGTGCAGAGAGGGGGGGAGGGGCTGGGGGTCGGTGTAGGGGAGAGGTGCAGGGGAGAGGGGGAGTTGGCAGAGGGCGTAAGGGAGGGGGAAGGTGGGTGTAATGGTCCCAGATTCTAATAACCTCAATTAACATAAACAACTATATTGATCATCAGATTATAATAATCATATCTGATTTCTCAAAATTTTCGGCAGCATCTCCTTTGTATTTTGTTACTTGATCCAACTATAACGTGCATCAATATTAGCCTACACGGCTCACTACTCCAAATACAAAATCCAAACTCATCAATTGCCCCGCAATCATAATAATATTTTTGCTTGTTATCGCCTACTTATATGGATATATAATACAATATCTCAAATACCAATCTTAACATGTAAAACTATAAGAAAGAGCAATAAGTTCTCAAGTCGTTTTATTACAAATTAAGAACAAGTACTTTTTTTAACTACAATGAATAAGGTGTTATCCCTACTTACAAATAGGATATCTAACAAAACTGACAATAATAATAATCAACACCAATACATGAAAAGTTTATGAAGTGAATTGCAGTTTACAATCAAAATCATTCGTCTCTACAATATAATTCCTTGCTGCTCCAATCTAAGCTTAAACTTCAGTGTAACCTGAAAAGCATATAACTGGGGGAGGGTAGTGAGCTCGACAGCTCATAGAGTAGTATAAAAGGAGATCAAGGAAATGATAAACATATCAATGAGAAGTATGAATGTTCAAGTAATAAGAATAAATCTGAAAGAACAAGGAAAGCAGAAAAATCAATGACATCTCATGATTTAATAATTGAGATACCATGGTTTAATAATCAAGACAATAGTCTCCAATCTTTGGGGGCGATCAGACTCTTATGGCATAGATTCTCAAATTGTTTTCTTAAATTTTCATTTTTCGAATGATAAGGTTTATGAGTTATATAAAACAAATTTTATTTAGTTGTTTAAACTCATCTTATGTATACATAGCATATATTACTCACGATCTTGTATTCCACATAAGGTAATACACCAATCATAATGGTTAAGTCATAAATGTAGTGTATGCATTCAAATAACGCATGCATCATAAAACATATTTGTATATTATATAATCATATCATACTTCTCATATTATAATATCATATCACACTTCATAAAGTTCACATGTCATTTCAATGAACTACACCATATATTCATGATCGGGGCGGAACCAACACTAGAAAATATGTATTCTGAAATCAATGAAATTATGTGTGCGCTAATGTTCCCTCAATACTTCTGTTATAGCGTTGGTTCAACGGGTCGAATCCACAGGGGCTGGAAGCGATAAAAACATTAACAGTTTTTATTCACGTGTTATGTTAACAAGTCTTCTTTGTTAAAGAATGAGAAAAAGAAAAAGAAAAGAAATCCAGAAGTGATAAGTAAGAAGGCGATAAAAACGGTGACGTAAAAAATAAAAGAGAAGTGGTTTGAAAGGTAATTTGCAAAACAAAATGGAAAAGAAGATAAACTTTGTGGTGAAGAAGATGAAAACAAGGTGAACACAGAAGGTGGTGAAATCAATGATAAGAAAATTGATAAAATGGTTTTGAGATTGATTTTTAAAACAAGATAAAAAGAATGAGGAAAACAATGAAAGAAAACTAATGACAACTAACTACTAAATGCTTCACTAATCATGCTAACCTCTTAGTGATAGTTACCTTATATGGATCCTTGGCTATCACTAGTCTTTGGCTTCAAAAAGCAATACAAAGTATGACACATAAGATGGTTCCTCACATACAAAACTTACATCAAGAGCAAGCTAATACATAACTTAGATCATCAAAATCATTAGAAGTAAGCATGAAAGAAGAGAGAGTTAGCTTGGTTAGCAAGTTAGCAAGTTAGATGTTAGAATCCATCATCATGAGCCATCAATGGCTCTTGCAAGAGCGAGGCCGTATAGATGCTATAAAATTCATGTGGATTATCAAGAAGAGATTAGATGATTAGTGATTAGTAGTTAAATTACCATGAAATAAAAGTTAGTTAGTTGTGTTAGAGGTTAGAGAAGAAATCATAGAAGAAAGGAGGAAAATTACATAGATTGTCACCATCTCTTACATCAATCTCTCTCTTTCTCTTTCTGAATCATCTCTGCCCTAATACATGAATCTAAAACAAAATGAAAATACAAAAGAAAAGTAAAGAAAATAAAAACACCTACATTACACTACAATAAAAGAGAGAACCTAGGCTTTTCGCTGACTGATTGCGTTTCAGGTCTCTACAGGGATATATATATATATATATATATATATATATATATATATATATATATATATATATATATATATATATATATATATATATATATATATATATATATATATATATATATGAGAAAAATGTATATCAGCCGACGGCTGAGAGACCCTCTCAGCCTGCGGTATCGTGACACATTATTAGCCACACTAGAAAGGACGGCCCGCTTACCGAAATAGTTGAAATTACTAAATAGCTCTGCTGTAAAAGACAGTAGATTTGTATAGTTTATTATAATTTTATATTTTCTGACGTTACTCAATTTTGCCACAATTATCTTTTATAACTGCGGCCAAACTGCAAACATTTTTTTATCAAATCACGAACTAATTTGAATCCTTCTTTATTATTTTTTTTGTTATCTGATTTGAAATTTAATAATTTTTTAATATAGTCGCAGTTTTACTTTTTTCGCATGTAATGTATAAATTATTATTTTTTTTTTACATATTGAATTCGGACAAGGACTGCGACTATGATCGCAGTGCTTAACGAGAGCAAGTCGTGGTACTGCGACTATGGTCGCAGTACTCACGACAGCATTTTTTTTTGGGTGAGTTTTTTTGCTAAGTTATATGTAATAACGGTGTCTAAGGACTGGTACTATAGTCGCAGTTTATGTATGGTTTTATATGTTTAATCTTCACTGTAACTTATTGCATGCGAAGTAGGACTGCGACTATGGTCGCAGTGTTTAAGAACAACAGTGGCAATCGTAGGACTGCGACTATGGTCGCAGTGTTTAAGGAGAACAGTGGAAATTTTCTAATTTGCGATATACAGTGAAATATACAGTGAAATATACTGATTTGAGAGGATTGCGATGATGTTCGCAGTATTATCTGTTTATATAATTTATTTTTGGACTGCGACCATGGGAGCTGTTTATAACTTTATTGAATGCAAAACTATCAAACTGTTTATGACTGGACAACGACCGTGGTCGCAGTTTCATATGTAATTATAATATAAGTACGCGACCATTATTTCAGATAAAATGCAGAATTAATACCTATACGGTATACTTTATATGTATTTTAAAAATGTGAAAGATTATTTTGCAGATAGAAGTAAATTTTATTTATAACATAATATGGTGAGAAAGAGACCTTACAAAAAAAGAGCATTAAAAGCTTTTAAGAGAAGACAAAATAACGTTGAATACCAGAAGATCAGGAAATTCTAATCCTCATAATCATCACCATGATAAGCAGATTCGTCTTCTTCATTCTCCTGGTCTTCCTGTTCATCACTTATTTCCTCATCATCTTCTTGTTTTTGAGGTTTTTTTTGGTTCATCGATAAACTCTCAGAATGGATCGTCTCTATCAAGCTCTTCGTCCAATCCGTTGCGAGAAAGCGAGCCTATAGCATCAGAGGACATGCTTTCATCAAGCATGCCTCCGTCAAGTGGCAGAGGAATAATGTCCTCTTCACTAACCCACATGAAAACTTCATCATCATCATGAATAGGAGGATCAGTTAAAATATTATTTGATGTAGTGAGATAGTCAAAAGGAGTGAAGTCCAAACTGGTATCAGATTCCAGACTGGTATACCCTGAAGAAAGAGGACCGGTGGGGGATTGATTGAAGTTGAATTCTGAGTGTTCAGAGGAAGAAGATGGGGAAGACATGATTCAAGAATGAATTATTTTTCTGAAAGTTTTTGAAATCAAATTGAAAAGGAGCAAAAATATAATTTTTAGATATGAGATAATATATTAGTTACAAGCACTATATAAAGGTCAATAATGTGAAAGAACATGAATAGTAATAATAATTGTTATAGGTTGAAGAGTTATGGCTGGAGAATTCGAAGAGTTCCTTTTTTCCAGAGGTTCACTACGTGAAGTACAAATAAACTTGTTATAGAATATTTTGCCTATATCTTTAGATTACGTATGGTGCACATCTTTCCTTTATCGTGATTAACATTAGTGCATCTCTTTTTTCTAGACTGTTGTTGTATCACGGTAGATAGATTATTAATTACTTCATTAAATTCAGTGTAATTAATATAGTATTTTTATAAGATGTGATATACGCGAACTGATCTCAAGGTCGCATGGCTAAACTACCTTGTAAAATTATAAAAAATCTTTTACATAAGGCATGCGATAAAAGATTGCGACTTTGGTCGCAGTGCTGAAGGAGGTCGCAGTGCTGTACGATAACATGTTTTCGTCTGTTATTTTTTTATGTTATAAGGAATGTGACTATGGTCATGCGTGATATAAAAAGTTTTTGTTATACTATGACTGCGACTAGTGTCGCAGTCGTTATTTAAAATTGAAAGTTATTTTGTATTAAGTCTGCGACCATGATCGCAATGATTGAAAGTTTTATATATGTTATGACTGCGACTATGATCGCGGAATTTGTAAAACGGTGAGAATTCTGTTATAGAAGGCATGCTTCTGTTTATTTCACATTATGTTCATCCAATTTTTTCTCTATTATATTTTCGATGTAGTAGAATTACGAATTTTATAACTGTAGATATATTCAACTGAAAATTATTTTAGGTAATTTTTGTTTGTGGATGAGTTTATGGCAGTTTAGAAGTAAAAATGGGGTATTTTTGTCATTTTGATTCACGAATATTTAGGCGGGATTTATGGGGTATTTTTGTCATTTTGATTCACGAATGTTTAGGCGGGATTTTTTTGTTTTTTTTGGCGCCTACACTCTGCGGCCGATCTGTGGCATATATTCAGCCACGTCACCACGGTCTGAGAAACTCTCTCAGCCGTCGGCTGAGGTACAGTAACCCCTATATATATATATATATATATATATATATATATATATATATATATATATTATATATATATATATATATATATATATATATATGCAATAGGAGGTTCCAGAAGACGAGACGATGCCACGCGTCGAAAATCGACGCGTGGCTCGCCAAGATGGCCGCGAAAACGCGGCTAAGCGGAAATGCGGCCATAGCGCCGTGATTCCGCAGCCATACCAGAGACTTAGGTCCATGATTTTGGCGAGCAGTTTTGTCTTTCTTCGGGGACCTTTCAAATTTTCTTGGATTCAAGTATTTGCATCCGGATTTTCGTCAAATACACGCCAACGTCTAGATTCAATGTAACTTTTAGAAACTCTCTAACTTGGTGTAACGCCCCGATCCCGCAGGTACGGGGACGTTATGGTGACGTACATACGCGAGGTGTAAACACGCTCACGCGTACGTTAAGCCTCAATACAGTACATACCCTCCATATACACATGAGGTCCAGCATGAAAGCAGTACAAGAATACCTGCAGAAAGAGGTCAGCGATCATAACAGATATGATAAATGGGAACAAATAAGAGAACAGAAATAAATGCCCAAGGTACCTATGAATAGTCCCGATGAGGAATCTCCTATGTGACTCCAAGGCACTCTCGGGTACTACGGTATAAGGATCTCCAAATCTGGGCACGCAAACCCAGGGTCGTCAGAAAGCGACCTAGTGAGTGGTAAAATGAAGGAGGCAGTAATATATACAATAGTAATACAAGCACGATAATAATATATAATACATGATGTGGGACTAGTGATACCATATAATAAGGATATAATAAGCAATAGAAAAATATAAACATGTAGCAGTGGAAATATATAAACAGGTCATCTTTTAATTCCATCACTACCTAACTGGTTATCATCGGGTCATGTCTCTAATCGTGTCCAGGTTATATCATAAATAATATTGTCTAGTGGTGACGTGACTGAGGTGAATATGCAGGTGGACATATGCACTATGAACATGCAGGTAAGCCTATGCAATATGGACATGCGGTGGGCATATGCAATATAATCACAATAAAGATGTCTGCAGTTACAGAATATATGCAATGCAGAACATGCATAGTATGCACTACATACAGTGTAACATGTACCAGGTAATGTAATAAAGTATACATGTGTATGAGTAGTAGGTCACTACAGGAAATGTAACAATAAACAGATACAGTATCAATGTATACATGTAACATGATAGTAGATAAATGATCAGGAACAGTAACAAGGACAACTAAACATGTATCAGGCAAGTCATGTCAAAGTCATGTCATTTATACAATAGTAGCAATCAGTACCACCTGCTATTTTAATTACTCTCTTCCAGTGTCCCATACCACTGGCAGTTCATACTGGAGCCCGCACTCCAGTCGAACCCATCCGAACATGGCCTACGGGTACCATTATCCAAATGAGAGAGTAACCAAATAACAAGTGTTCCCGACGTCACTATTGTGTATACTGGTTTATTATGTTAATTGGAAACCCATGGTCGAGGAGTTCTTATCGGGTGGATGTATCCCGTGCATACCCGGGATCACGGCCTTAAACAATCCCCTGGCTGCTAAGACCAGGGCCCTCCGCTAAGAGGGGAGCATGAATCAAGTAACAAGAGCTCATGGAGCAATTGGTAGGCAGCCCTCCTACCGTCCCCTGCAGTGGGAAAACAATATGGATCCAGTACATCACCCGATAAGATCTAGTCAACCGTCAAGTCTCCCCCATACCCAAGTTATCATTATGATCTGATATGTCAAGTATACGATGTAACAAGAACAGATACAGTACATGATACGGGTAACATGATAACTGGACCAGAGTTCTGTTGATAGCATACAACAATATAACGAGAAACGGGAACAATATAACATGAACAATATAACGGGAAACATGAACAATAGATGTGGAAGTCCACATATAGCATATCAACAGCTCTCATGTCCAGTATCGGAAATATCCATATCATTGTAACAGGAATCAATCATATAACATGAATACGGGAACATGGAATAATAATACATGTAATAAGCACGGTGATCCATATGACAAGAAGATAGAAACAACACAGACATGTGTAACTGTAATATGTAAGCATGACATATATGTGTATGATGATCATGCTAATATGAAATGCAGTAGCCCGTGCAGTGATATGCCGTGAATCCATGTAACGAGGATAACAATACATTACATAACGGTATTTCGTAAAGTGGTACCGCTACGTATCGGTGTGCCTACGAAATAACAGGTGTGCCGTGTCATAGTATCTGGGTAACATGCACCGGTAATAATTGTAGTCGGTGTCTACTATCCTGTCCAGTGAACTACAGTATCCGTGTAGCCATAAGCCTGCGTAGCACTAATATATGTAGGAACAGTAGTCGATAGTGTCTTATAGTAACGGTCTCTAGCATGCATGTCTAGTACCAGTGAAATGTCATAGTGTATCTGTGGATCAGTATGCATGTAATGTGACTGTGATACAAGCCATGTCATAATGGTGTACACGAATATGGTGACATGGTGGCCCGGGTGTCAGTGGCTGTGAAGGTATGATGACTGTGTCCGGGTTGTCTCTGCCAGTATGTATTGGTAATCTAAGTGCCTCCTTATCTTTCTTCTAAATCAGGAAAGACCTAACCATGTGTTAGGTTATTCCTATTACCATGCATGTCCAATTATTATCAATTAATTATTAATAGGTATCAGTATTTATCCATAATCAAGATCTACCAATTCATTGCACTAAACATGATAAAAGGTAATTTATAAATAAAAACACTCACAAACTAGCTACAGGACTGTAGCTCTCGTTCCCACGATCGCAACGGATCCAGAATCGCCTGAATCGGAGTCCGGATGCTCCTGATATCGCTCGAACACCAAAACCGAAATAAAAGGTTAGTTACGCAATAACAGAAATTATTCAGGGGGCTATATGTAATTTTACAGGGGCCTAAAAGTAATTTAAAAATTTACAGGGGCTTAAATGAAATATACCTTATTGGGTCGGGTACCCCAAACGGGTCGGGTAATTACCCAAACCCAAAACCATTGGGTTTTCACCCAATAGAACAACAGCAGCAGCAGCCATGGGCTGCTGCTGCCGCCGCCCCTTGCGCGGCCGCCGCCTGTGCGCGGTCGCCACCCGCGCGCCCCGCCGGCGGTCTCCAAGAAATCTGGATTTAATTATCCAAAAATGGGTTAATTAAGCTCTTATTACCCTTTTGCCCTTCTAGTCTTGATTATCTGCAAAAGAGACCAGAACATGTGTGAGAAACATTATTTTAATTATAAATCTGTAAGAAAATGCGGTATAAAAATGCAGAATTGTAGACTAATCACACCCCACACTTATCTTTTTGCTCATCCCGAGCAAAACAAGAAAAAGAAAAGCTATATTACAAATGTTATTACATCACTTTTGAAGGTGACGCGATTGCACTGAGCGTGTACAATAAGTCGTTAAACCTCTAGGTTATCCCTAGAGAAGGAGTTTTGTCTCCTGAGAATTTTCAGCGGATTGCACCCACAAATTCTATAAAGAAAGAAAACAAATGTTAGTGTTTTGAAAATGCATTTTGAAAGAGAGACAAGTTTTCGAAATATTTTTGCAAAAATTTAAACGATCTAAGATCATAAGTCCGTCAAAAACTATTCATCCTTAAACTTAGTCTATATGCAAGATCTTGTCATCAATTAAGGTAAAAATTTAAAATTAGATTGAGTATTTTATCTCTCATAAAACCTAGATATTATGCACTTTATGACAAAGAAGATTTTTAGGATTTCAACTCTAACCATCGAGCCATATATATATATATATATATATATATATATATATATATATATATATACACACATATATACATATATACATATATATATATATATATATATAATATATATATATATATATATATATATATACATATATATATATATACATATATATATATATATATACATATATATATACATATATATATATACATACATGTATATATATATATATATATACATACATGTATATATATATATATATATATATATATATATATATATACATGTATATATATATATATATATATATAACACATATATATATATAGGGGTTACTGTACCTCAGCCGGCAGGCTGAGAGAGTTTCTCAGCCGGCAGGACGTGGCGACATCATAGCCACACACTTCTCATAAAATTTGGCGGACAAAAAGATGAAAAATCCCGCCCAATTTAATGTCAGTCACCTCAACAATGTATCTTCCGAAAATACCCTCTGTCACATTTTTTACCTTATGTAAGAAAGTTGTCTTTCAAAAAAAATTTCAGCTCTAAAATTTCACCCGACAATGGTCGCAGTTGTTAAAATTTTATTTTCAGATCTGTGCGTCTCAGAATGTTTTTTTTTGGACTTTTCCTTTTAGACGAATGCGACGATGGTCGCAGTATATGAAACTTCCTTCATCATTCCTGGGTCGCAGTTGTTTATTTTTGCACTGTAGTCTTATGCGACCTTCGTCGCCGTGTCTACCCTGGTCGCATTTGTTTATATTTGCACTGTAGATAACTGCGACCTTGGTCGCAGTGTCGACTAGAGTCGCTGTAAAACTTTGTATTCGCACTGTAGTTTTATGCGACCTTGGTCGCAGTGTCGACCCGGGTCTACCCTGGTCGCATTTGTTTATGTTTGCACTGTAGATGATTGTGATCTTGGTCGCAGTGTCGACTAGAGTCGCTGTAAAAGTTTGTGTTTGCACTGTAGTCTTATGCGACCTGGTCGCAGTGTCGACCCGGGTCGCAGTTGTTTGTGTTTGCACTGTAGATGACTGCGACCTAGGTCGCAGTGTCGACCCGGGTCGCAGTAGATTATGTTTGCACTGTAGATGACTGTACCTAAATCCTATAAAGAGCGGCAAAAAAAGGGGGGGGAATAATAATAAACAATAATCTAAGTCTGACAACGTGCGCTCCAAAAATTGCCTTTTGGGCAAATAATAATAAATAATAACGAAAGTTACCGAAAGAGTAGCTTTTCATAAGGGGTATTGGTAATTTAACTTCTTCCTATAAGCGGGCCGCAAGTTAGTGGGGTGACAAAATTGAGCCACGTCACCGCAGGCTGAGAGAGTTCTCTCAGCCGCAAGCTGATATACATTTTTCTCATATATATATATATATATATATATATATATATATATATATATATATATATATATATATAATATATATATATATATGAACGATAATTTGTTGTAACAACTTACCTAAATTTAGGAGTCCATTTTTAACCCTACCATCAAACAATCCTTCAATAAACACTTAGGCTACTCAAATTTGGATTCTTTCATGTAAATTACAATTGGTTGATGGTTGAGAAACATGGACGAACCCGCATACTGTCCAGTGTAAGCAGATACTTATACTAAATTTTAAAAAATAATAAAATAGTACATATAATTTGTTATTTTTTTGAATGTAATCTCCTCATTTTAGATTTTTTTTTTAAAAGAAAAATACACTTTTGACCTCTGACTGTAACTTATAAATCTAAATTATTGGATGTGACAAGTTTAAGTTTTGACAGGTCTAATACTATTTTTTATTTTCTCTCTTGTATTTGCATCTACACTAAAATTTTTATTACATTTACGTTCACATTGAATAAACACCAGACAGCCTGCCACTGAATGCAAAACTATTGGCCGCTTATCTCCATGCATTTCATCACATTAATGCCCGACTCTAATTGTAGAAATATATTCATTAATATTAGCATCTTTCTCACTAATAAAATCCCACACCAATAATTCACGCCTTTTTGAAGTAATTAATCTTGCTACACTGTCACCGACAACGCTAGCGACTAAATAAAAATGAAAGACTTCATCTTGTAATTTGACGATATCACAATCAAGGAAGATTTCTCTCGTCACAGAATCTCAAGAACAGATGTGAACTGGGGAGGGATGTTGGCGGCAGGAAAGCGTGGATATATATGTACACGTGGCAGAAAGAGGAGGAGGAGGAAGAGGTGGAGGGGGAAGAGACCACGTCATTAGGTTGAAGTGTGAAGGTGACCGGCGTCCGCATGCATCCATCGGTGTCTCTCGTTTTTTCTTCCTCATTAATCTCTTTCGCTTTTGGCTTTGATTTCGACCTTTGTCCAAATTCGTTTCATTCGTTCACCCTTTCCTCCCTCTCAACTCTCATGGTCGCAATCAGACTGATTGCTGCTGGGTATGGTTCCCTACAAGCCAGCAATCACCACGCCAACCGCCCGTGAGCCACAATAATTGTTGCCCATCTCCATGAATGATACCCAAATTAATCCGCTCTCAAGTCGAAACATTTCGAATGGTCTCTCGTTCGAGAAAGCTAGACTGTATGTAACCTGTGAGGATCTGTCGCGCTTGGAAAATTCTAGGGTTAGGGTTTGACATCGCCACACCTGCAATACACGAGTAGTGGTAGAGGATGTGAACAAGTTTTGAGGTATTTGAAATGACAGGTGGCTTATCCCCCGCATGCTATGGGATCTATTGCATGCATGGTGATGAAAGAATAATGTCAAAGGAAAATTGTCTTTAAACCCTTATATATAGTTTTCCGTTTGAAAACTCCCATGGGCCCCTTGACTAAGTATCGTGTGTGATTAGAACTTTGTCGCCACAAAAATGAAAATCATACATTATGTATTTTGTAATGGCACTATTGCTCTTCTTTGAGCAGGCGCTGAATAGCATGACTAGCGTTACACAGAGTTGCTCACGCTCCTCATTGACGGGTCCTAATTTATCCACCATTTCTATTATTTGTTTGCATCAATTTGACTCGACGATGCATATTGATAAAGGGATATTTGATGAAAATCTTTAGTTGAAGAAACATTTAATGCTTTGTAGCTAAAATATAAGTTGATTTTGTGTTGAGTGGACAGATTCATCATTTTGGGTGATATTTTCTCATATCAATTTAGTGAAGAAAATTTTGCTAATGTAATGAATATAAAGGGGAAAATGTGCAAGTTCAAAAATTGTTCATTTGTAACGTTGAATTTGTCCATCTTTAGTTGTGATATATTATTTTCTTTAAATAAAGTCTTGAATAATATGGTATTTGTGAGATTTGAGATTTTAATAATATTTAATGTTTGTATTATTCGTCTTAATATGCTTATTTTACTAGAAAATGTCTACTTTTTTATATTTAATTAACAAAATAAAGATAAGAAATTTTTATTTAGTTATTTTTTTTCTTATAAACACATTATGCCTACCCCTGAAATCCGTCCCTGCCGGCGGTTGATGATGCTCAGTGGTTACGAAAGTCATTGGTAGTTAGTGGTGGCGGCTTTCAATGGTTGGTGATGGTCGGCAACCACTAGTGATGGGCGTCAGTGAGGGCGCTAGCTGTGACTGGCAGTTTATGGCAACGAGGGTCGAAGGTCGATGGCGGTGGTGTCGAACAATGATTGTTGGTGGTAGGCGGTTACCGATGGTGGAGACTTTGGCGGCCTCGCGACCAGCAATTGGCGATTGCAGCGGCCCACGATTGAAGGGATCGGTAGTTGTTGGTGGCAATGTTGCTGGCGGTTGGGGCAATGACGATCAACTATGGCGGTGAAATGCCTTAGTGGTTGGCACTCATCGGTGGACGTGATAGGCGATGGCAATGATGGTGGTTGTAGTAACAGTTGACAGTTGGTGGTGGTGACAATCAATGATTGTTATTGGTGAAAATTGGGTGAATAGGTGATGGTTGTACTAAATGACAAATGATGCAGAATTAAAAACTACTTGTTAGCAACCTAACAAATATCAATCACAACTAAGAAATACTTACAACTAAGTAAACAATATTAAAGTGCAAGTAATTAAAGAGATAGTAGAGTGAAGAGAGAAAGAGTAAGCAATCACAGACACAATGATTTGTTTCGAGGTTTGAGCCACTGCTCTACGTCCCTGCCTTCAACACTATGAAGGATTTTCACTAAGACCGATCTCACTAAATCGTCAACCGTTTACAAGTTCTACTAGAACTCAATAGACTCATTAGTCCTCTCTCGCGGTGCCGCAACACCAACACTGAGCTCACTAGCTCACTTGAGCCCGCAACCTTTACAACTTCTCAATAGAAGGAAAACGATGATCAACACTTGATCACAAATAACTTACAAGCAAATCCTATAACCAAGATGAGGAGGTGAAGCTCTTGTTGGCCTAGAGGCCCTTCACTCTAGTTTTGATGATGATTAATTCATGTAGTTATAGTTTACTAATAATCTTGTGATATTTAGTTTCAGATATTTGATCAAGATATTAGTAAGTGATTAGCTTCAACAACGGTATTTTGGAGCTTTCACATGGTAATTCAAGAGCTCGCGCGTCCAGATCGCATCTAGCACTCGGTTGGAGTCAAGCTCATTGGACCGAGTCGACTTGGAGACGGAGTTCTACAAGAAGATCTCCGTTTGTTTAGTTTAAGATTGTGTTTAGATCATTGTAAAGATTAGATAGTGTTGATATGCTCAAGTTCACATACACACACAAGTTTAAAGTTTCTTGTTTGATTTTTCGGTTTAACCGGTTTCGGTTTTTCATATATATGGTTTTCATGAATAGATAGAATCAAAACAAGTTTACATGGTTTAATGTATATTAGATTTGATCTATATACATCTATGCTTCATCTATTTAGAAAAACTTACTTTGATAGTCTATTTCATGAGTTGGAGTTTTGTATTTAAACAAAACTTATTTTTAGATTTCATGTCAAAAACATAGATATAATATCTTTATATGTATATTGGATTCTATCCATATACAATATGCTTCAAAGTGGTGTAAATATCATGTTTTTGTGTTTACATGTGTTTTGAAAAAATCGGATTTCCATTTCAAAAATCTAAGTTTTGAAAAAATACGGATTTTGGTTTAAGGCAAATTTTCAAGAACACAAAAATGGTTCAAATTGTTTAAAATATGTGTTGAATTTTTGTCACACATATTTGTATTTTAAAGATATAATAAGAACTGATTTTTATAGAATTTATGTGATTTTATGGGATTTAATTGAAGTCAAAAATCTAAATTTTCAATCCTTATATTGTTTGGACCAGGCTGTCTGCCAGTTGACCGGACCGGTCGACCGAGGCAGAAGTCGGTCGACCGGTCCGGTCGACTGACGTGCACAGAACGTGCACGCAACCCAGGTTGGGAGGCCGATCGACTGGGTCAGTCGACCGCCAGAGAGCTTCAGCTCTCTGCAAATGGCCCCGGTCGACCAGCAGAGAGCTTTGCTCTGTTTCCAGTTTCCTGTCGACCGGTGGCTCAACGGTCATAAATATGACCGTTGGCCGGTCGACCGCCCGGTCGACCGGAAGGGCAGTTTTGCCCTTTGCCAGAGTACCAACGGGCAGATTTCTTTGGAGCTATATATACCCCATTTCTTAAGCTGTTTTACACAAGTTTTTAGAGAGCAAAATTTTCTATCTTTCAGCAAGTTTTTTAAAAGAGTTTTTGTGCCAAAAGATTTGATTTTTATTTGTTTTTAAAAGGGTTGGAAAATCAAGAAAAGGAGAGGTCTTTGGGATTGGTTTTTTATATTCATTTCCATAGCTATTCTAGAAGTTTTCCCAAGAGTTTTTCCTTGTATTTTTGATTTTCAGACTCTTTAGTTTTCTCACACTTGAGCCTATCATATCTATCCTATATATTAGGATCTATTTTTGTGGAAAAATTGGTTTGTGGTTGAGAGAGACCACCAAGTGTTATAACCCTCCTTACTTTGTGACATCCCTCTAGTGAGAGGTGATTGTGTTGATATCCCTCTAGTGAGAGGTGATTGTGGAGATTGTGTTGGAATCCCTCTAAGTGTAGAGGTGATTGTTGTTTGGCTTTGTGCCTATCCCTCAATTGTAAGGTTGATATTATGTTGGTTTGTGTCTTGCCTCTAGTGAGAGGTTGTATTTGGTGAGAGAGGAGTTGTGTACTCCCAAATTGTATTTGCCCAAATCCTCAGTGGAGATTCCTGTGTGGAAAGTCCTGTGTGGACGCTATAGTGAAAGCTATAGCGAAAATCCTTCTGTGTGAAGGCGGGGACGTAGAGCTGGGTGCTCGAACTCGAAACATATCTTTGTGTTTGCGTTTGATCCACTTTCTCTAACTCTCTCTCTCTCTCTCTCTCTCTTATATTGTGCATTGTTCATATTGTTCATATCATATATATGCTTGGATTTGTTTGTGTGCCTCACTTGTGTTCAACCAAGAGAGCTTCATATAGCACCTCAACTCTTATTTAGAGGAATTAGAGGACATAGTCCAGAGCCTTTCACCAGGAATTCGGCTACACTCTTTGGTTACACTAAGTGTGTTGCAATTAGTTTTTAATTCTGTATTATTTGTCATTAGATTAGCCTTACACCTATTCACCCCCTCTCTAGGTGTACTTTCAACTCTTTGGGATTGTGTAGTGAAAAAGCTTGTAGAGATGTAGAGGGAGGGCTCAAGTTAAAAACAAGAATTTGAAATTTTGGCTCAAAAGAGATCGTTTTATGAAAAAGCTAAAACTTGTAAAAACATGATCTAAGCTTTAGAAATCTTGTTATTGAGTTTTTCCATAGTCCCACTATTTATAGGGGATGAAAACATGAGTAGGAAACACCAAAAAGCTGTTGGGAAAAGACCCAGAAAAAGACAAAACAGAATATAACCATTGGGAAAATTGACAGAAGAAAAGTCTTCTATCGGTCGACCGCCAACGATCAAATTTTCGACCATTGGGGATAGCGATCGACCGGACGGCTGGCCGTTGTTCCCAACCAGAGAGTTAAACTCTCTGTCGGTTGACCAGGACGATCAACCGGACCCAACCGAGAGCAAAGCTCTTGCAGCCGGTCGACCAAAGTGCACAAGTGCACTTTGGTGCATGTCGGTCGACCGCTCGGTCGATCGACAGAGCAATTTGCTCTGCCTACGGTCGACCGCCGGTCGACCGACAAAGCGCCAAAGTCAAGTTATGTAAATCTTTTTAAAACCATTCTTTCCTGACAAAATAACTTTTGATCTTTATATGTAAAATAGAGTTTTAAAGACTTGAAGTACCAGTGCGTGATCATGGATCAACACAAAATAAAGTTAAAACCATATTTTATCAAAATTCTTTTCTAAATAAAAAACAACGATTTTTCCAAAACTTGTTTTTCCGAAACTCGATTTTGAAAATGATAAAGGGTATAGTTATGACTCTCATTAAAAATACAAAGAAGTATGAAATATGTGTGTGTGTGTGCGTGTGTGTCAATCCCAAAAGTTATCAACCTATATCATCTTGATTTTAACAAATGACTATAAATCCTATCTAAAATACCAAAAGTAAAATTACAAATATTGATATAGTCTTCTCTAGTATACTTGAAAGTACACCTAGAGGGGGTGAATAGGTGTAAGGCTAATCTAGTGACAAATGATGCGGAATTAAAACAAATATGTAACACACTTAGTGTAACCAAAGAGTGTAGCTGAATTCTCGGTGAAAAGCTCTGGACTATCTCCTCTAAATTCCTCTAAATAAGAGTTGAGGTGCTATTTGAAGTTCTCTTGGTTGAATAGAAGTATGGGCACAAACAAGCAATACCAAGCACATAAGTATGATATGAACAATATGAAATAATGCAAGGCACAATATAAGAGAGAGAGAGTTTAGAGATAGTGGGTCAAACGCAAACACCAAGTTATCTTCCGAGATTCGAGCCACTGCTCTACATCTCCGCCTTCACACAGAAGGATTTCTACTATATCGTCCACATAGAACTTCCCACACATGGAGCCTCCACTGAGGATTTGGGTAATACAAACTGAGAGTACACAACTTCTCTCTCCAACAATACAACATCTACATAAGAGGCAAGGCATAACACAAATCACCTCTACACTTAGAGGGATGGGTACTTAGCCAAACAAGATCAACCTCTCACTAGAGGGATAAGGTTCAAAGCCAAACAACAATCACCTCACACTTGAGGGATAAGGCACTTAGCCAACACTTCAACCATCACCTCTACACTTAGAGGGATTCCAACTCAACTTTCACAATCACCTCTCATTAGAGGGATATCAACACAATCACCTCTTACTAGAGGGATATCACAAAGTATGGAAGGTTTACAACTCTTGGTGGTATTAACAAATACAAACTAATTTTTCCACAAAATAGATACTAATAGATAGGATAGATAGATAGCTCAAGTGTGAGAAAAATAAAGAGTTTGAAAGATAAAATCACAAAGAAAAACTCTTAGGAAAACTTCTAAATAGCTATAAAAATGAAGAATAAAAACCAATTTCCAAAGACTCTATTCTCTTTGATTTTTCCAACCCTTTAAAACAAATAAAGATTTATCTTTTAAACCCAAAAACTCTTTTAAAACTTGTAGTTAAAACACTTAAGAAGATCAAGATTTTTGCTCTTAAAATTGCTAGTTAAAATAGCTCAAAGAGGTGTGTATTTATAGCCCACCAAAAATTCTGCCCGTTGGCAGCAGGAATGGGCAGAAATACCCTTCCGGTCGACCGGCCGGTCGACCGGCCAACGGTCAATTTTCTGACCGTTGTACCTGCGGTCGACCACCCGGTCGACCGCGCCTAGCCAACGGTCAACCGCCCGGTCGATCGACCCCCACCCGAAAGTGGGGTGCTCTCAGTCAGTCGACCGCGCGGTCGACCGGCCAAGTGGGCTGGCCATGTGAACATCCTCGTGCACATCGGTCGACCGTTTCGGTCGACCGGCTCTTGGTCCGATCGATCGTCCGATCAACCGTCAGAGCAATCTGGCAGGGTTTTTAAGATTTAAAAACTTTGTATTTTAATTCCAATTAAATCCCATAAAATCACATAAATTTCACAAAAATAAGTTCTTTTATTATCTTTAAAATACAAATATGTGTGACTAAAATTCCACACATATTACAAACTATTTGAACCATTTTTGTGATATGAAAATTTGCCTTAAATACAAAAATTATATTTTCTAAACTTTGGATTTTTCAAATGGAAAATCGTTTTCTCCAGAACTTATGTAAATACAAAAACATAATATTGAAACAACTTTGAAGTATATTGTATATGGATAGAATTCAATATATATATATAAAGATTTATATCTATATTTTTGACTAGAAATCCAAAATCGGTTAAATCGAAAACTGAAAACCAACAAACTTAAAACATGTGTGTGTATTATGGACTTGAGCATATCAATACTATATAATCTTTACAATAAGATATAAATAATCTAAACTAAACAAACCGAGGTCTTCTTGTCTCTAAACCGACTCGATCCAAACGCGATTCACCGAGCTTGACTCCAACCGAGTGCTAGATGCGATCTTGACGCTCGAGCTCTTGAATCAACATATGATAGCTCCAAAATACCTTTGTTGAAGCTAATCACCGACTAATATCTTGATCAAATATCTGAAACTAAATATCATAAGATTATTAGTAAAGTATAACTACATGAGTTAATCATCATCAAAACTAGAGTGAAGGGCCTCTGAGCCAACAATCTCCCCCTTTTGATGATAACAAAACTCATGGAGTTATATATGCTGGATTAAAGTTAAGCTTCATAGAAGCTCCCGCTTAACTCATGCATAGCAATAAAAATAAAGATTTGCAATGAATGCTTAACATAAACATGCATAAGTGAAGAATACTTCTCCCCTTTTGCGTAAACAAAAACATATATGCTTGATATCAATTGTAAAAATAAACATGCATATATGATATCAATTGTAAGTAAACATGCATATAAACTCAAAATCATTCTCCGAATTTCTAAACATGCATATAAACTCAAAAACATTCTCCGAATTTCTCTTCTCCTTTCTGGCAATCATCAACAAAGGGTGAAAAACAAATCAAACAATAAAGATATATATGCGATATATATTCATGAAGAGGAGAGACGTTAAGTTAACTCCCCTTGCATACATGCATTTATATGAAAAGAGATGACTAAACCCTAACCACATAAAGCATAATATGTAATGTATAAAAGGAGATGTGAAGGTCCCGCTACACACGTATACTTCATATCAAAGAAAGGTCAATCACTTCAATATGACATACACTCAACATGAATCTATATATAGAGAAGATGTTAAGCTTCCTTGCATATAAGCAATACAAACAAAAACATTATGATACCAATTGAAATATATATCAATTTAGGATAAAGGTATACATCGAAACATCATGATACCAATGAAAAATAAACAAAACATTTTTAATATACTAGTTGAAAGTAAACAAAAATTTTTAAGGTATTAAAAAGATACCAATGTGAAAATATCTTGATACCAATTTAAAAAAGTCTTGTAAATTTTAATACCAATAGAAAATGACGCATTGTATGTTTTTGATATCAATTGAAAGATATATATATATATATATATATATATATATATATATATATATATATATTGAAAATATTGATACTAATTAAAGTAAGAATCACTTTTAAAGTAACTTGATACCAAAAGAAAATGTCTTGTAAGATTTTTTTGATACCAATTAAAAGTAAAAACCAAATTGATTTAGGTAAGCATAACTCATATCAATATAGATACCAATGTAAAATGAAACATGATACCAATATTGAAAATGTTAGCATATACCAAAATAAAGTATTTTTTATCATAAAGAGTGGGAGTAAGATATCAATTGAAAATAAAATCTATTGAAAGATACCAATTTGAAAGATAAAACATGAATTTTCTCCCCCTTTATGAAATACCTATAAAAATCATGCATAAACTTGTATGAGATATCAATTGAAAAATAATTGTCATTAAGAACTAAATCAAACTTAGTATAAACATAATTTGTGTTTTAAGATATAAAGATATAGTAAGCACAATCAAATCATATATATTGTATGAAAATGTAAATACCAATCAAAATTGATACTATTTGAAGTTTGAAGCATACATATATATAAAACAAAATATGAGTATACAAAAAATATCAATTGAGATACCAATTGAAAATATGATGAGGATCAAGTGTATAACTCATAAATACCTCCCTTTCATGCACAAGTTTAAATAGATTTTCAATTTGAGCCTACAAGGCATGGTCGCCCATCCGTCTGCCCTTCGATGGAAGGGGTTTTCAAAAATAGGATTTGAAAATAATTTTGACAAGTTTGAAAACTCTTCCAAAATGAAGAAATACGCAACTAGTTTTATGATAATCTTGAAAACTAGTACGAAATTCTTTAAGAAAGGAATAGAACATGAATATTTTTCATGAAAACATGTAAGTCACACGATCATCAACACTCAAGGTCTATAAAGCACATATATGAGACTCATGAAAACAAAAATCATGAGTAAACAAAAATAATGTGAGTGTAAGAATCATGTAATCACAAAATCATGAGAAAAGACAATAAAGCTCAATATGACATTCCTTTGTAAACATGAAAAACAAAAATAATTCAAACTTCAAGGCATATGTATGTTATGTCCAAACTAGAAGTATACATACATATCCAAAAATAATTGAGTCTATAAAGAAATTTTGCATGAAATGCAAATGACTCAAGGGTATACATATATATCTTAAAGTTTTGACAAAATAGACATATACATGAAGCTAAACATATAAAATAAATGTACAAAATAGGGAATACAAGTTGAAATATACTAATCATCAAAACTAGGGTATACTAGTACATCTAATGGGTACAAATGAGCAATTAAGTACAAACATATAATAATCAATTTATGGATCACTAGTTGTACAAGTATATACACAAGTTTTAATGAGGGTTACATTTAAACATGTAATCAAACATGAAGTACAAAAAAAATCATAAACCTAAACCAAAATGATCATTATATGAATGCACATGTTATTAGAGTTATAATATACGTAATAGCTAAACCTTAGTGAGAACACTAAATATAAGTCCATATAAACATGGATGTTTCTCAAAGACTACATATGCATATTACTAGTCTAATTAACATGATATTAAACATAATAATCATTAAAACATGACATGCTAAAAAATCAATAATCTAAAAGCATGTAATTATAAATGGGAGTAAGAGATAGTTACCAAAATCAAGATGGTACATCTCTATATCTCCAAACCATAATGGTCCTCCCACCAAACTCCCCTTGAAAGTGATGCATCCAAAATTTTCACCGTTTAGCTCGGAACGCATTCACCTCAAGGCACCAATGCCTCTCACGTCTGTGAGAGCCCGCACCTACATCAAATAAAATAGGAGTAGCTTTTGGTACCCATACTCTTTTGGGTCCATGGGGGTTAGCTTCTTTCCTAACCCAAACAAATCTATTTGCAAAATTTGAATCATTAATTCTATCAAAGCAAAATTTTACAAGGTGGCCCTTACGTCCACAATGTGTACAAGTGTACACATGAGTACATAGTGTTAATGTGTATGAACTTGAGGAGCATGTGTATGCCGTGATTTGTGCGCATGCATAAGAGGAGCATGTTTCTTACGAAGCATGGATTCCAACCGTGTGTGGTTCATGGCACATTGGCTCAAAGTGGAGCCCAAACAATTAATACTCTTCTTTAACATGAATATATCATTTTCAATAATAGAAGAAGAGGTGGAGCATGCAATAGGTATGCTAGATGATGAAGCTACACTAGCATGGCAAACATGAGTATCTAAATCATTTTTCAAGAAAATATTTTCATTAGACATCAAATCCAATTTCTTTGAAATAGAAATATTTTGTTTTTCAAAGAATCATTTTCTTTTTAAAAAAATAAGTTTTGAAGATAGAACTTCATTTTTCTTCAAAATTTTATTACAATCATTTTTACTTTTAAGATTTCATTTTCTTTTAGGGCAAGTTCAAGTTGGGATTTCAAAGGGTCCCTCTCATTTAAAATCTCATCCCTCTCTTGCAAAACAACATCAAGTTTAGAAGACAAATTTTTATTTTCTTCTTTTAATGCAAAGCTTTTCTTTTTCAAGAGTTGTATTTTTGTAAAAGATTTTCACATACAATAGATAGTTCTTCATTTAAAGCACCGGCATCAACATAATCATCGCTGGAAGAGCTAGCACTATCATCTAGTTTAAGTTTTCGAATGTACCTCAAGGGAGTTATTCCCTTGGACCATGTAGCAATGTTGTTCGGATTCTCCTCTACTAGATTCCTCTTCTACATATTTTGTCGTTTGTAGCGCGGGAGAGGTCAAAGTGTTCCACACTGCAAAAGCGGAATCACAATGAGAAACCATAGATAAATATTCTTTACTTAATATGCTTCTAAGTGTCGTTAGGGCTTGGGCATTGGCCTCTATATGCTTGTTATTATCAGGATAAGATTTCTTAGTAGCCGTAAGAAAAACATGCAATCCTAGGATTTTTAGGTACATACTCATCCTATGCTTCCACATAACGATTTTAAAACATCAAGCATGGGAGGTGTAAGGTAATCCATGAGTGTGTGTAAACAAGTAAGTGTGCAAATGCAAATACTAGATTAGCAGCTAAGATCTCACTCCTAGGTGGTTAAACCTAATATCAGGAGCGTAGGCTCTGATACCAATTGAAAGTACACCTAGAGGGGGAGTGAATAGGTGTAAGGCTAATCTAGTGACAAATGATGGGGAATTAAAACAAATATGCAACACACTTAGTGTAACCAAAGAGTGTAGCCGAATTCCCGGTGAAGGGCTATGGACTATCTCCTCTAAATTCCTCTAAATAAGAGTTGAGGTGCTATTTGAATCTCTCTTGTTGAACACAAGTATGGGCACACACAAGCACTATCAAGCATATAAGTATGATATGAACAATATGAAATAATGCAAGGCACAATATATAAGAGAGAGAGAGAGTTTAGAGATAGTGGATCAAACGCAAACACCAAGTTATGTTTCGAGGTTCGAGCTACTGCTCTATGTCCCCACCTTCACACAAAAGGATTTCCACTATATCGTCCACACAGGCTTTCCACACAGGGAACCTCCACTGAGAATTTGGGTAATACAAACCGGGAGTACACAACTCCTCTCTCCAACTATACAACCTCTACATAAGAGGTAAGGCACAACACAAATCACCTCTACACTTAGAGGGATGGGCACTTAGCCAAACAAGATCAACCTCTCACTAGAGGGATAAGGCTCAAAATCAAACAACAATCACCTCACACTTAGGGATAAGGCACTTAGCCAACACTCCAACAATCACCTCTACACTTAGAGGGATTCCAACTCAGCTTCCACAATCACCTCTCATTAGAGGAATATCAACACAATCACCTCTCACTAGAGTGATATCACAAAGTATGGAAGGTTTACAACTCTTGGTGATATCAACAACCACAAACCAATTTTCCTACAAAAGAGATCCTAATAGATAGGATAGATAGATAGCTCAAGTGTGAGAAAAATAAAGAGTTTGAAAAATAAAATCACAAAGAAAAACTCTTGAGAAAACTTCTAGATAGCTATAGAAATGAAGAATAAAAACCAATTCCTAAAGACACTATTTTTCTTTGATTTTTTTAACCCTTTAAAACAAATAGAGATTAATCTTTTAAACCCAAAAACTCTTTTAAAACTTGTAACTAAAACACTTAAGAAGATCAAGATTTTTTCTCTTGAAATTGTTAGCTAAAATAGCTCAAAGAGGTGGGTATTTATAGCCCACCAAAAATTCTGCCTGGTGGCAGCAGGAAAGGGCAGAAATGCCCTTCCGGTCGACCGACCAACGATCAATTTTTTGACCGTTGTGCCTGCGGTCGACCGCCCGGTCGACCGTGATTAGCCAACGGTCGACCGTCCGGTCAACCGGCCCCCACCCGAGAGTGGGGTGCTCTTAGTCAGTCGACCACGCGGTCGACCGGCCAAGTGGGCTGGCCATGTGCACGTCCTCGTGCACATCGGTTGACCGTTTCGATCGACTCGCTCTTGGTCCGGTCGACCGCCAGAGCAATCTGGCAAGGTTTTAAGATTTAAAAACTTGGTATTTTAATTCCAATTAAATCTCATAAATCACATAAATTCCACAAAAATAAGTTCTTTTATTATCTTTGAAATACAAATATGTGTGACTAAAATTTAACACATATTACAAGTTATTTGAACCATTTTTGTGATATAAAAATTTGTCTTAAATACAAAAACCGTATTTTCCAAACTTTAGATTTTTGAAATGGAAAATCGTTTTCTCCAAAACTTATGTAAATACAAAAACATGATATTGAAACAACTTTGAAGCATATTGTATATGGATATAATCCAATATACATATACAGATTTATATTTATGTTTTTGATTAGAAATCCAAAATCGGTTAAATCGAAAACTAAAAACCAACAAACTTAAAACATGTGTGTGTATTGTGAACTTGAGCATATCAATACTATCTAATCTTTACAATAAGATCTAAATAATCTAAACTAAACAAACCGAGGTCTTCTTGTCTCTAAGCCGACTCGATTCAAACGCGATTCACTGGCTTGACTCCAACCGAGTACTAGATGCGATCTTGACGCTCGAGTCTTGAATCAACATATGATAGCTCCAAAACACCTTTGTTGAAGCTAATCACCTACTAATATCTTGATCAAATGTCTGAAACTAAATATCATAAGATTATTAGTAAACTATAAACTACATGAGTTAATCATCATCAAAACTAGAGTGAAGGCCCTCTGGGCCAACAATACTTGATCCTTAAGCTCTTCTATGTGCTTAGGCTCTGGGTTCTACATCTTCTTGGCTTCCAAATGTGTGAGTCTTGTGATGGAGCCGAAATGCAACTAATGGTTAACCTGAAACTTTGTTAAATAAAATTATTAAAAACATAACACATATGTTTCGTTATCATCAAAACTAGAGTTAATGGCCTTTGGGCCAACAATCTCCCCCTTTTTGATGATGACAAAACACATGGAGTTATCACTAATAATTTGGGAAGAGACTTCAAGCGAAGCTCCATCACAAGATTTCGCGTTTGAAGAAGTAATACGACTTTCGAATTTAATGAAGAAATGTGAAGTCTGCGTTTGGGGTTGAAACGCGACTCTTGCTGTTAATACAAGGCTCGCATTTTGAGACTTTATCTTCAGTAATTTTTAGACAGCATATAAACGAATTTGACCCAAAAGCTTAAGCTGATAGGTAGAGGGTCCCTTTTTCTATTTAAGTCTATGCACTTTCAATATGAGATTATATTCGCACATGAATACCAAACGATCTCCCCTTTCATGTGTTAATATAACCTCAATTCACGCTATCAATTGTCTTGTGCGAAACCATCCGCTGGTTGCAACCATTCACCAATCTTTGACCGTCCGGGGAAGCTCATTCACGGATCTTAATGTCTGTTCACGGATCTTCACATTCTCGACTCATCTGCTGGTTACAACCCATTCATAGATCTTGGCAATCCATTCACGACCCTCTGTATTCCCGACTCCAACCATCAACAGATGTCGATTGTCCATGGGGATCTCATTCACGGATACACTGACCTTGGTCTCAATAACCGACAACAACAACTGGCTAATCATTCACGAATCTCCACCATCCTTAGGAAACCAATCTTTGATCGTCCGGGGAAGCTCATTCACGGATTTTTAATGTCTGTTCACGGATCTTCACTTTCCCGACTCATCTGCTGGTTACAACCCATTCATAGATCTTGGCAAATCCATTCACGACCCTTTGTATTCCCGACTCCAACCATCCATAGATCTTGACCGTCCGGGGAAGCTCATTCACGGATCTTAATGTCTGTTCACGGATCTTCGCATTCTCGACTCATCTGCTGGTTACAACCCATTCATAGATCTTGGCAATCCATTCATGACACTCTGTATTCCCGACTCCAACCATCCACAGATATCGGCTGTCCATGGGGATCTCATTCACGGACACACTGTGACCTTGGTCTCAATAACCGACATTCACGGATACACTGACCTTGGTCTCAATAACCGACAATAACAACTGGCTAATCATTCACGAATCTCCACCATCCTTAGGAAACCAATCTTTGATCGTCCGGGGAAGCTCATTCACGGATCTTTAATGTCTGTTCACGGATCTTCACTTTCCCGACTCATCTGCTGGTTACAACCCATTCATAGATCTTGGCAAATCCATTCACGACCCTTTGTATTCCCAACTCCAACCATCCACAGATCTTGACCGTCGGGGAAGCTCATTCACGGATCTTAATGTCTGTTCACGGATCTTCGCATTCTCGACTCATCTGCTGGTTACAACCCATTCATAGATCTTGGCAATCCATTCATGACACTCTGTATTCCCGACTCCAACCATCCACAGATATCGGCTGTCCATGGGGATCTCATTCACGGACACACTGTGACCTTGGTCTCAATAACCGACATTCACGAATCTCCACCATCCTTAGGAAACCAATCTTTGACCATCCGGGGAAGCTCATTCACGGATCTTAATGTCTGTTCACGGATCTTCGCTTTACCGACTCGTCTGCTGGTTACAACCCCCATTCATAGATCTTGGCAAATCCATTCACGACCCTCTGTATTCCCGACTCCAACCATCCACAAATCTCGGTTGTCCATGGGGATCTCATTCACGGACTCATTGACCTTGGTCTCAATAACCGACAACAACAACAACTGGCTAATCATTCACGAATCTCCACCATCCTTAGGAAATTAAACCTTGATCAACTTCCAACTCACTTGTCGAGCTTCATATTAGACTCCACTCCCCTGTGGGCCACAATTTGGACTCTGATACCAATATGTTGGAGAGTTACACTGCCTTTTATGGGGGAACACGAAAAGGGCCTTAAAAAGAGGCTAAGAATCAACCTGACTCAAAAGCTTAAGATGATAGGTAGCTGCCCCTCTTTCTATTTAACTCCACCACTTTTCTATGCACTTTTCAATGTGGGACTATATTCGCGTATGAATATCCAACAGTCATATCATATACAATTAGAATTCAAACTAATTAGCATAATGAAATTCCACCAATTACCATTTTGTTTTTAGTTTTCCATAGAATAGTAATATTAGATGAATAAGAATGTCTTCCTTATTCAACAAAACTTTATGATTTCATTGAATTGTTATCTAATTGACAATATGGTCATAGATATACACAAAAAAAAAAATTCTAAGTTTCTAATAGAAATATGACTGTATAAAAATACAAATATGATTGAGCGTACAAGAAAGGAAACATGGCATCTATATTTTTTTTAGGGAAACATGACATCTATATTTAACAACAAAGATGAAGACTTCAATACCTACACATCGAAGAGTGACTCCTCTTTGATGGGATAGGTCTAGAAAGGAAGGCTCAAATGTCGAAGCCTACAATGAAAGCCCTTCTCTCCCATTTGAAAATTAGAGAACCCCGTGCTTCTCCCCATAATTACCACTACGTGAGGAGGAACAACTCAAGTAGGCAAAAGAAGAAACAGTTGGCCTACAAAGCCGTTTGGGCAGCGAGCCAGAGCCCCGTCGGAGCGACCGACTGGCGAGTCATATGTTGGCGCACCAAGAACTGAAAAAGCTTGCAAATTATGGAAAAAAGAGCGTTGATGGCGCTCTTATCCTTTCTACGTCAGTATGTACTAGCTACACGTTACTTGAGTTCACCTCGAATCTGAGCTTAGGCATCAAAGGGTTTAGTCAGGAGCCACTCGACTTCCTCTGACCTATTTGTTGGCTTTGTTGTGCAGGGTATATCGACTTAGTGTGACAGAGCTCGACCCACCTCATCTCAGCCCGATCCACTGGTCTACCAAATATTTACTGCCAAAATCTGCAGAAACAACTCCCACAGCTACCTTTCATGGGGTCCATATTACATATTCCAGCAAAGCTCAAGTACTGTGAAGTGAGGGCCCCAAACTCCAATAATGCATTATTGGACTTGAAATTGAGAAGGAAAGATGTCACCAATTGCCAACCTACCAATATGAACATGAAGAAGAAATGCAAGCTAGCTAAGCTAAAGTTTCAATCCCAAAAGAGTATGGGGGAGACTCTTTCCTTCTTGGGTTCTGTCCCCTCTTGAGCTTTGCTTGCCTCATCCCACTTCACAACAAAAAGATCAACACAGGACTTTGATCTTCATTATTCTCCTTTTGTAGAAGGATGAGGGTGATGACTTTTGTCAACAAAGAAAATAATGTGTATAGAGAGAGAGAGAGAGAGAGAGAGAGAGAGAGAGAGAGAGAGACTTGGCTCAAAGGCTATCCTTGTCGTTTCTAATGGTGGCCCGGCGCTGACCATGGGTGTGAAAAGTTGAGACTTGTGTCCACGTTAGACTGTTGTGATGAATTTGAACCTGTACAGTTCATGTGAATGTTGCATCGTTTGCATGTCTTGATCTCAAAATCTTTGATGATATCTTTTTATATGATATGAACAGCCATAGCGACGTCATTTCAGTCTGAAAATGGAGGAAAAAAATTGGTCAACGGGATTGTCATTTTACACGTTGGCCGTGTTTGTTTTGAGGGGAGAGAAAATATATATTTACAAGTGGACTCTTTATTTATTTTCACCGTTTGTTTCAATTGTAAAAATGTAAGTGAGATTTACATTTTATTTGCACTTTTTTTCAATTCTATTTCCCACTTTTATATACTCATTTTCTCACTTCTTGCAAGATGTTAAAGTTACTTTTTTAATGTTTGATATTAAAATATTAATATTTAATATTTTGATTAATTTTTTTTAAAATTTAATTTAATTTTAAATTTTTTAAGAATATTTTAATTTTTAATAATTTAATAATTAATATCTTATTAGTTATGGTTTTAAATATATTATATTTTAAATGTTTTATAAAATATTTTAATAATTAATAATTATTTATTTTATAATTTATAATTTAATAATTTAATATTTATGTTTAGATTAATATTAGTATTTCAGCATTTTTTAATAATTATAAATATAAAAATACTTTTTCAAAAATATTTTGATTTAATGTATATAATTATGTTAGTTAGTTTTTCAGTATTATTTTTATAATTTAATTTTATTATTAGTTTTATGTTTTAATATTATATTACTTTTTATTATTAGTTTAATATTTTTATTACTATTTAACATTTAATTTATAAACTTATTATACATTTTAATTTTTAATAGTTAATTTAATTTAATAATATTAGTATTATTTAAAACACCAAACAATAATTTTTGTGGTCAAAATTTTCACTTACACTTTATATTTCCAACCAAATATCATAAAACACAATATATTTTCTACTTATACTTTATTACAACTAAACACCATAAAACTTATTGTCACATATCTCAATTTTTCACTTACACTTTCACTTTTTCTATCTTTTTTTTCACTTGCAGTGTTTTTGTTCCCACTTGTAGCAAACCAGATAGAATCGTTGAAGAGATTTATCAACAAGAGTAGTCCACAAAGCAAGACCTTACCTTACTCTTGTTTGGGTTGGGAAAAAAAGGCAGTATTTTTCTTGAATACTCCTTGCAGTCTTCTCATGAAAAAGTTGTGATCTTAATTAATAGAGATTTACATTTGGGTTTTCCTTAATTATTTTGCAATCTCAGCGGGGTAGAAGTAAAATGAACCCCGATGCTGGGGGTGACAATTAGGACCCGATTTGATTGTTCAATCAGAACCCGACTTTTAATCTATAAATATGAGCCAAACATATATGGTCTGGGTAACACGTAGGCTGACCCGTCTGACTCGTTTATTGAAACTTGACCCTCTCGACCTGTTTATTAGCTACACGACTAGATTTTTTTTTTTTCCTTAACTTTAGTTTACGAGCGAGACCCGACCGTGGTTCCGGAACCTTCAGTTTTGGGGTCGGAGGAACAAGAACTAAACTGACGGTGGTCGGTTCCGGTTCAGAAACCGGACGGTGCCAGTTCTGGAATCAGTTAAACATGATAAATGATATTTCTTTACTAAATAATTTTAAAGTCTTGAGTGATGTAGTTGGCCATTACTCTAATCTCACTCATTAAAGGTCGGGGGTTCCAATCTGGGCTCACACGCCACTGAGCAGTAAAAAAAAAAAGGTTTTAAATCAGAATCGTCGATTCCGGTTCTATAAAATCGAAATCGGAACTGGACCAGTCGTGACCGTTCGGTTCGGAACCGGGTCAAACCGTTTCTGGTTCTGGTTTTCCCGACCCGGTTCCGGTTCGAAAGGGGATTCGAACCGAACCGTGATCAGGCGTAGCTAACAACTGATGTACCAGCTGACTGATATAAGTGGGAGCAATAGGAATAATTGATACCAAAATACTCCCCTACAACAACAACAAGCAATCTGACAATCTTTGATTCCATAAGGTGTAAAATTGAAATTCACCAAAAAAAAAAAAAAAAAAAGAAAGAAAGAAAGAAATTTCAGAAATTTTTATTCACCACAGTCTGCTAACAAACTATTGAAGTGAGCCTTACATAAAAGCTCCCATATATAAGTCATAAACCTACTAAATTAAAGATAATTTTACAGAGGCTCAAACTCGAATAAGACTCGTGTAATGCCTCACACACTGATAAAAGAAAACTAAAATAAATAAAAATAAACTTTATTAGTGAAAAACTTTAAATGTTAGTAGAAAAAAAAGAATTAGTGAAAAAAATAGGCAATTCGTTTCCAACCAATATAGCTGATAATAAAAAAGGAAACTTGAATCTGAAATCGATAAATTATTGTTGGCCTAAGGTTACAATCACCCATGTTTAGTGTGTTTTGATGATTACAAAACATATTAGTTATTTGTACTAATATTGCTTATTGTTTAAGTGTGTTTCAGGGTTCTAACTCTACTAAAAGGTTTACACCCTAAAAGAAAGTGTTTTGGACTCAAGTCAACTCAAAGTGGGCTCAAAACTCAAGTGTTGAAGACCTTGATGGTGAAAAGTCCCCTTGAAGAGCTTGTAGTACTTAGAACCAATGTAAGTATTAGAATGTTAAAGTTTGAGTGTTGGATATTGGCTCTAGGATACACACACACACAATTTGGTTTTGTTAAAATATGTGTCTTGTATTTAAGTTTTCATGTTTTAAAAAGTTTAGGTTTCATGCCTTAAATATATATTTACATGACTCTATATTTTACAAAAATAAATACCATGTTTAGATCTTATTTATATGCTCCTACTAGCATATTACTTAAGTTTCCTTAAAGTCAAAAATTATTTTGCAAAATTTTTCAAGTCAAAAATTCACTGTTTTTTCTGTTTCAGGCTGACCGGCCGACCGGCCCGGTCGACCGGCCTTTGTGCCTGGGCGTGCACGTCTGTGCACGTCCTACGGTCGACCGGGCGGTCGACCGTCTGAGAGCAGGATTGCTCTCGGGTTTTCTGGGTCGACCGTCCGGTCGACCGCTAGAGGAAGACTGAGAGCAGGTTGTTCTCGGGTTTTCTGGGTCGACCGGCCGGTCGACCGCCAGAAGACCCGAGCCAACGGCTCTTTGACCAGCTGAGCTGGCGGTCGACCGGCCCGGTCGACCGCCAAGCCTGCTGCTGCCCAACGGCTCTTTCCTCTTTTGTGCAATTCTGAAATCTGTTTTTGATCTGTTTTTTGGCAGACTTTTACAGGGTTTTTCAGTTCTTTTTCAGAGCAAATAAGCTCTAAATAAATTGTTTTAAACCTATTTTTCTCCCTATAAATAGAGGAGAAGACTCTCTTGCAAAATACCAAGAAAAAGCCTTAAGTTTTTCAAGTTTTTCAAGTTTTTCAAAAGAGAAGAAAAGTGTTTTAAGCTCTTCATTTTCAATACTTTCTTGAGCTAGTTTTTCAGTTGTGATTGTTAGCTAATATCAATTCACAACTGAGTTTTTCTCACTACACTCCATAGAGCCAAAAATCCTTTACTCATTCTATAGGAAGTTGTAAAAGAGTGAGAGTTTGTAAAAGAGTTTGGTGATCTTGTTTGTGATCACCTTGGTGACTTGTAATCCTTTTCTTCTTGTGGAGACACCTCTTCGGTAGAGGTTATTGTAAGTTGGAGAGCTCGGTGCTCGGGTCTTCGGTAGACCATTGTAAGGCGTCCTCGGTGGATAGTGGAAACCCTTCACGGAGGTGAAGGCGGGGAGTAGAGCGGTGGCTCGAACCTCGAAACAAACATCTTGTGTTTGCGATTGCCTTCTGTCCATTCTTGCTTTAAATTTCTATTGCACTATATTGCTTTCTATTACTTACTTGTGATCTTGTTTCTTTCCTTGTGCTATTACTTCAAGCTTGTGATACTTGTGATATATTGTGTGCATCTCACTATTCATCCATCATACTTTGCCTTGATCGATCATATCTCATACAACAAGGTTGCATTGCGCACCTCTAACCCATTCAAGAGGAATTGGGAGGAAGGAGTTCAGAACCTCTCACGGGGTATTCGGCTCTTAGTCTTGTTTTGAGAAATCGTTGCATCATTCATCATACTTAGTTTTTAAAAAGAATTATTAGATTAGCAATTACACCTATTCACCCCCCCTCTAGGTGTTTTTCAATTGGTATTAGAGCTTGGTTACTAGGCTCTTGGCTTAACAACCCTAGAAAGATCCTAATATTGCTAATCATTTCATTCTTTCTCACTTAGTAAAGATGGTCGATGGTATTAAGACACCCCTAAGTTTGATGGACTTAACTTTCCCATATGAAAGGTTAAGATGACCGTTTCTTACAATCTCTAGGTAGTTGAGTTGCAAAGGCCGTGACCAAACCCTTTAGTGCACCTCCCGGTGATGAATCCACTTGGTCCGAAATAGAGACCAAAGAATTTGATGCCAATGCTAGGGCTCACTATGCACTACTTCAAGCCCTTAATGATGATGACATAGCTAGAGTTATTCATTGCAAGTCCGCATATGAAATTTGGACACATTTGCTAGTTACACATGAAGGGACCTCACAAGTGAAGAAGGCTAAGATTGACCTTCTTCGGTCCCAATATGAGAATTTTTGCATGCAAGAAAATGAAACCATAGATGATATGGTTACAAGATTTACAAAGATTACTAATGGACTTTCTTCTCTAGGTGATGCTATTGATAACGATCAAAGAGTTAGAAAGATCATCCGGGCTCTTCCTCCTTCATGGGAAGTAAAAGTAACAACCTTGAAGGAACTCAATGACAAGGAAGAGATGGAATTGATTGGTCTCATTGGGAACCTCAAAACCCATGAGATGGAGAGGAAAGTAAGGGAGGACATGGCTCCTTCCAAGAAGAAGACAATAGCCTTCAAAAGTCAATCCACACACTCCGACGAAGACGATGAAGAAGAAGATGACGAAGAGCTCTCACTTCTTGTGAAGAACGTCCGGAGGATGTACAACAAGGCTAAATTTCAAGGAAGGAAGAGATGGCAAGGAGGCAAAGAAGAAAGAAAGATCATTTGCTTTAATTGCCAAAGACCGGGACACATTGTGGCGGAGTGTCCGGATAAAGTGAAGCCCTCCACCTCAAAGAAGCCTCACAAGAAGAAGGCAATGAAAGCTACATGGGATTTCGAGAGCGAATCCGAGGAGGAGATTGATACCGCCAACATGTGCTTCATGGCTAATGAAAGCACATGCAAGGTAACTCCTTCCACTTCTCCTAATGATGAACTTTCCATGGATGAGTTAGGAGAAGCTTTTGTAGAATTATCACAAAACTATGATTTTCTTAAGAAAAAGTATTTAAAAATGAAAAAGGAAATGAATCTCTTAATCATCAAGTTTTTACTCTTTCTAAAGAAAAGGATGAATTACTTTCCACTCTTATTTTCACTCAAAAAGATTTTGACAAGTATAAGATTTCTTGTAAAGGCAAGTCTCCACAAATTGACTCTAATGAGATTACCATGCTTAAAGAAAGAATAGACTCATTGGGAATTGTTTTAAAAAATTGTGAGTTTGATAAGAAGAAGATAGAGGCCATGTTTCCTAAGAAACAAGCCCCTAAGAAAAATGTTCACCATGCTCATGCTCATACCACACAACCTTTACATCGTGGCAAACCCCCAAAGCATGCTCACACTTCACACACACATCATGCATTCATGTATGGAAGAGTGTTCTCATGTTCACATTGTGAGCGGAAAGGACACTTAGCCAATTTTTGCTATGATAGATTAAGTGCATCTTATCATAATGTTTGGGTTCGCAACACTAACTTTCAAGGACCCAAGAAAATTTGGGTACCAAAGTCAACAATTTTGTTTAAATGATATAGGTATCTTCCAAAGCTCAAAGACGTAGAGGATTGTGGTATCTTGATAGTGGTTGCTCAAGGCACATGACTTGGGACATCAACAACTTTGCAACTCTATCAAGATACATGAAGGTGGCACCGTCACCTTCGGAGATGATGCCAAGGATAAAATCATCGGTATTGGTAATGTAAAACTCGGCACATCCCCTTTAATTGAAAATGTAGTTTTAGTTGATGGACTCAAGCATAACCTCTTGAGTGTTAGTCAACTTTGTGATAAAGGTTTTGATGTTGTTTTTGATCATATAGCTTGTAAAGTAATTGATAGAATTTCTAATACTTGTGTGTTTTCCGGTTTTTGTGAAAGTAATGTTTATATGATAGATATGTCTAATATGTCTTGTAATATTACTTGTTTAAAAGCCCTCGATGACGACTCTTGGTTGTGGCATAGAAGATTAGGCCATATTTCATTTGACCACATATCTAGGTTAAACACAAAGGAAATGGTGAAAGGTATTCCTTATTTGAGTTTGAAAAGGACCGAGTTTGTGACGCATGTCAATTGGGAAACAAACTAAGTCTTCTTTCAAGTCAATTAAGGATATCATGACATCACGTCTTTTGGAGTTAATCCATATAGATCTATTTGGCCCTACATAAACCAAAAGTTTAAGGGGAATAGATTTGCATTTGTTTTGGTTGATGATTTTTCATGGTTTACTTGGGTTTCTTTCTTGAACACAAAAATCAAGCATTTTCATACTTCCAAACTTTTAAGAAAAGAGTTGAAAAAGAAAAAGAGTCTTCAATTTTAAGAATAAGAAGTGATAGAGGAGGTGAGTTCATTAACCTATCCTTTACCACTTTTTGTGAAGAACATGGAATTAAGCATGAACTTTCTTGTTCTAGAACTCCACAACAAAATGGAGTAGTTGAACGGAAAAATCGAACTTTACAAGAGATGGCTAGGACAATGGTAAGTGAATATGGTCTACCACATTATTTGTGGGCCGAGGCCGTAAATACATCATGCTATATATCAAATCGTGTTTTCTTGTGTAAAAATACTTCAAAGACTTCTTTTGAAATGTACTTTTCTAGAAAATCAAATGTTTCATATTTCAAAATTTTTGGATGCAAATGTTTTGTTTTAAATACAAAAGATAATTTAGGAAAATTGATGCTAAAGCTTATGAGGCAATTTTGTTGGGTATTCTAATACAAGTAAGGCTTATAGAATTTTCAATAAATCATCTTTGACTATTGAGGAATCTATACATGTTAAGTTTGAAGAATCTAACTTGTTTGTTAAGAATGTTGTAGAAATAGATGCTTTGGATGAAGGCTTGGAGAAAGTGACCTTGAAGGATACTACTACTATGGGAGACAATCCAAAGGATGATGAAGGAAGTGAAGCTAAAGTAGAAGAGGCTCAAGGAAATGAAAATCAAACAAATGAAGTGGAGCCTACTCAACAACTTCCAAAGGGTTGGAGATACAATCCTCATCATCCTAAGGACCTCGTCATAGGTGAAGTATCAAAAGGGGTAACCACTCGCTCTAAACTTCATGATTATTGTGGTCATTATGCATTCATTCTCATGTTGAACCCAAGAACGTCCTCGAAGCCGAGGCCGATTCATATGGTTGCTAGCCATGCAAGAGGAACTCAATCAATTTGACCGCAACCAAGTTTGGCACCTTGTTCCTAGGCCCCACGATAGACCAACAATTGGTACTAAGTGGATCTTTAAAAACAAGTTGGATGAATCGGGTAACGTTGTTAGGAATAAAGCTAGGTTAGTTGCCCAAGGTTACACTGAAATCGAAGGAATCGATTTTGAAGAAACCTTTGCACCCGTAGCACGGCTTGAAGCCATACGGATGACACTAGCATTTGCCTCATATAAAGATTTTAAATTGTTTCAAATGGATGTTAAAAGTGCTTTTCTAAATGGTTTTATTGAAGAGGAGGTGTATGTTGAACAACCCCCGGGTTGTTGATCCTACACATTCGGATTTTGTATTTAAATTAGATAAAGCTCTTTATGGTTTAAAACAAGCCCCTAGGGCTTGGTATGAAAGACTTTCTTCATTTTTGATTTCAAATGGTTTTAAGAAAGGTAAAATTGACACAACTTTGTTTACAAAACATGTAGAAAAAGATATTCTTATTGTGCAAATTTATGTTGATGATATTATTTTTGGTTCTACTAATGAATCTCTTTGCCAAGCTTTTGAATCATGCATGAAGGATGAATTTGAAATGTCTATGATGGGGGGAACTCAACTATTTCCTTGGACTCCAAATCAAGCAAAAGACGGATGGGATCTTCATCAATCAAGCCAAGTACACAAAGGAACTCATCAAAAGGTTCGGGCTTGAAGAATCTAAAGTAAGCAAAACTCCCATGGCAACAACTACTAAGCTTGACAAGGATGAACAAGGTAAAAGTGTAGACATTAAAGTTTATCGTAGCATGATAGGTAGCTTATTGTATTTGACGGCTAGTAGGCCGGATATCATGTTTCCGTTTGTCTTTGTACTCGTTTTCAATCATGTCCTAAGGAGTCTCATTTAGTAGCAGTAAAACGCATTATTAAATACCTTAAGGGCACTATTGAAATGGGTTTGTGGTATCCGAAAATCGGACTATTTGATATGAAGAGTTTTTCGGATGCCGACTATGCGGGTTGTAGGGTAGATAGGAAGAGCACAAGTGGAACATGTCAATTCCTAGGTAATTGTCTTGTATCTTGGTCTTCCAAAAAGCAAAATTCGGTAGCCCTTTCAACCGCCGAGGCGGAGTATGTTGCGGCCGGAGCTTGTTGTTCACAAGTTCTTTGGATGAAACATACTCTCCTTGACTATGATTTACACTTTGATCATGTTAAAATATTTTGTGATAATACTAGTACTATTCACATGACAAAGAATGCAAATCAACATAGTAAAACCAAACACATTGACATTAGATATCACTTTCTTAGAGATCATTATGAGAAAGGTGATATTGATATTGATTATGTTTCTACCGATTTTCAACTTGCTGATATTTTACTAAACCTCTAGATTATGCTAGATTTTCATTTATTTGTGGTGAGTTGAATGTTTGCATTATGGATTCTTAAAGAAAAATTTCTTCTATTTTGTTTGTTTAACCCTTTTTGATGTATGACAAAAAGGGGGAGAAAAAGTATGAGTTTGTTTGATTGTTTTTGGTTGTTATTGTGTATTTTTGATGCATTTGAGTTTTTGATAGAGTTTGTTTGATTGTTTGGTTGTTTATGTGTATATTTTGATGCATTTGAGTTTTTGATAAAACTATGTGTTTTGCATTTGAGTTTTTGACAAAACTATGTGTTTTCAATGCCTTATGTATTTAGCTCTTCATTGACATTTTTGATACATAGCATTATTTGAGGGGGAGCTTTCCAAACTCTTCTTCCATTTTTGTTTAAATAACCTATATGTTTTGTCATCATCAAAAGGGGGAGATTGTTGGCCCAAGGTTACAATCACCCATGTTTAGTGTGTTTTGATGATTACAAAACATATTAGTTATTTATACTAATATTGCTTATTGTTTAAGTGTGTTTCAGGGTTCTAACTCTACTAAAAGGTTTACACCCTAAAAGAAAGTGTTTTGGACTCAAGTCAACTCAAAGTGGGCTCAAGACTCAAGTGTTGAAGACCTTGATGGTGAAAAGCCCCCTTGAAGAGCTTGTAGTACTTAGAACCAATGTAAGAATTAGAATGTTAAAGTTTGAGTGTTGGATATTGCTCTAGGACACACACACACACATTTGGTTTTGTTAAAATGTGTGTCTTGTATTTAAGTTTTCATGTTTAAAAAGTTTAGGTTTCATGCCTTAAATATATATTTACATGACTCTATATTTTACAAAAATAAATACCATGTTTAGATCTTATTTATATGCTCATACTAGCATATTACTTAAGTTTCCTTAAAGTCAAAAATTATTTTGCAAAATTTTCCAAGTCAAAAATTCACTATTTTTCCTGTTTCAGGCTGCCCGGCCGACCGGCCCGGCCGACCGGCCTTTGTGCCTGGGCGTGCACGTCTGTGCACGTCCTACGGTCGACCGGGCGGTCGACCGTCTGAGAGCAGGATTGCTCTCGGGTTTTCTGGGTCGACGCTAGAGGAAGACTGAGAGCAGGTTTGTTCTTGGGTTTTCTGGGTCGACCGGCCGGTCGACCGCCAGAAGACCCGAGCCAACGGCTCTTTGACCAGCTGAGCTGGCGGTCGACCGGCCCGGTCGACCGCCAAGCCTGCTGCTGCCCAACGGCTCTTTCCTCTTTTGTGCAATTCTAAAATATGTTTTTTGATCTGTTTTTTGGCAGACTTTTACAGGGTTTTCAGTTCTTTTCAGAGCAAATAAGCTCTAAATAAATTGTTTTAAACCTATTTTCTCCCTATAAATAGAGGAGAAGACTCTCTTGCAAAATACCAAGAAAAAGTCTTAAGTTTTTCAAGTTTTTCAAAAGAGAAGAAAAGTGTTATAAGCTCTTCATTTCCAATACTTTCTTGAGCTAGTTTTTCAGTTGTGATTGTTAGCTAATATCAATTCACAACTGAGTTTTTCTCACTACACTCCATAGAGCCAAAAATCCTTTACTCATTCTATAGGAAGTTGTAAAAGAGTGAGAGTTTGTAAAAGAGTTTGGTGATCCTGTTTGTGATCACCTTGGTGACTTGTAATCCTTTTCTTCTTGTGGAGACACCTCTTCGGTAGAGGTTATTGTAAGTTGGAGAGCTCGGTGCTCGGGTCTTCGGTAGACCATTGTAAGGCGTCCTCGGTGGATAGTGGAAACCCTTCACGGAGGTGAAGGCGGGGAGTAGAGCGGTGGCTCGAACCTCGAAACAAGCATCTGTGTTTGCGATTGCCTTGTGTTCATTCTTGCTTTAAATTTCTATTGCACTATATTGCTTTCTATTACTTACTTGTGATCTTGTTTCTTTCCTTGTGCTATTACTTCAAGCTTGTGATACTTGTGATATATTGTGTGCATCTCACTATTCATCCATCATACTTGCCTTGATCGATCATATCTCATACAACAAGGTTGCATTGCGCACCTCTAACCCATTCAAGGGGAATTGGGAGGAAGGAGTTCAGAATCTCTCACGGGGTATTCGGCTCTTAGTCTTGTTTTGAGAGATCGTTGCATCATTCATCATACTTAGTTTTTAAAAAGAATCATTAGATTAGCAATTACACCTATTCACCCCCCTCTAGGTATTTTCAATTATTGGGTTTGGATCCTCAAGTAGATCTTAGTTTTCATAAGGTTCGGTTCAACGCATGATTGATTCTCTTATTATACGTGTGTGTGGTTCACACACATGAACCGAACCCGTTTTCATAAGTGGGTTTGAATCTATAGGTGGATCCTACGAAAATTTATTGGATTTGCACGTTTTCATCAGGACATGGGACCTTAAATCCACATTGCCAGTCACATTAAAAATCTAAATAAATAAAATGGGTAAAAGTTGGCCCATGTCTGTTTCACACTGTCGGACCAAGGTGGTTACAGGCCCGGGAGCGGACTCATTGCCACTCCCCTTGTGTTTGGGCTATGTAGAATTATCTTGGGCTTGGGCCTCGCCTGTCTCTCTTAAAACCAAATCCATTAACCCGGTCCATTCGAGGCGTTGCGCCTGAGTCTTAGGGTTTCTATAAAACTTTTTCTCCTACAGTGAGGAAGAGCGGCAGCCATGGTTCTCAAGTGAGTTTCTATCCCTTAGTTAATCAATTCTGCTGCTCGAGTTAGATTATAGAGTTGAATTGGAAAAAAAATTGTTTCTTGTACTTTCTGATTTTGATTTTAGAATTTAAATATTGACTGCCAATTGAACAATCTTTTTATTTTGTTTTGTTTTTTTTTCCCCTTCTCGTGGTTGATGTTTTGTGAATTTGTGTATCTTTTGATGTTAACTTATGACTGAAAGAAGAGAGCAGTTCGATAAATTTAGAACCAGATTGATCTGTCGTTAAGGGAAACTGCTACTAATTTCAAAAATAGTCTGAATTTATTTCTTACCCAACACTTCAATAGGGCAGTAGACATTGTCTAGTCTTTAGGATCCACTTAAAATCATGTCCAAGTTTTTTATTTTTATTTTTATTTCCTTTTGGCATTTTACTGTTTGAAGTACTATTATTCTAAGATGGTGAAATGGTGGCCGTATCTTCAAAAGAATAATTTTTTATTTAGTATTACTTGGGTTAAAAAACAAGGTTTCTGAAATATTGGTCATAAAAGTGTAGGGAAAAGTTTTATCAATGTATAATGACTTAATGAGGTCTTTCACATTGGCAAAAAGGTATAAAATAGTGGAGTTCTGAGATTGTACCCAAATATAAAATTGATTTTTAGGATAATAAAGCTAGAAGTTGCCAGGAAGTAATGAGTCTACTGGAAGCACTTGAAATCCATATGAAAATGTGGAAATGAAAAAATAATTCATTAATAGATGGATGAAAATAATAAGTTATAACAAATTTCTGAATTAAAAAAAAGTATATAGGTGTCAATTCGATTGATTTGTCCAGGTTAAACATATAATTTATCATAATGATCAAATCAGTTTCACCTATATAATTCTAGATTCAGTCCATTCACCCAATGCCTATTTTAATATAATACAGTATTTTAATTTTCCTCTTCAAATGGGTCAAGTACATTTAGATTCGTATGCTTGCACACTCTATACTTCTCCAGGTTGAAGAATTGAGTCTACCTTCGAACCCAGAGCTACAATAAAAAAAGATTATATTACAGTTTTTATAAGTAGTTCACTATGATGCTTTGTGCTAATTATGCGTAGATCTTAGATAAATGAAAATTTCTGTGATAATGCCTCTTCAGTTGTGGCCAATATCTTACTCCAAGCAACTTGGCCAACTTCGAGAGCGGGGAGCATTTACCTATATCGAGATGGTTCTCTTTCACTTTTATGAGAAAAAACATAGTTCGAAATGAAAGGATCAAATTATTGAAATAAAGAATGGTACTAAATTGTAACAAACTTCTAAACTTGGATATTGAAAATACTAGTCACCCGAGCCGAATATTTGAGATAAAGGATCAGGAGCAGTAGCAATAGAAAGTCATTTTAGATGCTACTTCTCATATTTTATACTGCAGCAAATGACATTCTTAAGCATTTCAGTTTCTAAGGGCACAATCTCTCTGAAGACCTTATACTGACATACCTATTTAGTAACTTGAATAAGGAATTCAACATTCTATTAATGTTTTACTTGCTCATGGGATTATTCGCGTGCAGCAGATGTGCTAGATTTGTTAAATCTTACAGCTAAGATACAACATGTGTAATGATGATGGCTTGGAAGTTTACTCGCTGCAATTTTTTTTAGTAAACTTATTACTAAGCTATAACGTGTATTGAGAGGACGGACTTCGAATCTTCGTTGACATGAGGGACTCTTTGCTTCTTGTGTGGCCTAGTCATTCATTGATTGACTAACTTGGACTTTGTCTGCTGGGTATTGTAGTAATAGGCATATGAACAAGTTCAGTCTAAGATTGGATTCTCTCGTTTCTGCAATGTTCTGGGTCTCAATGTCAAGCTATTGTGTGGTCTCGTTCGATGAGACTCCTTGGTTGTTGTGTGACTGATTTGAATGTTTTCTGCTGGATACTGTAATAACAACCATATAAAAAATTTAAATTCAAGATTGGATCCTCTCATTTCTGCTATGTGTGGGTCTCAGACTCTCAATCCTCTTAATCTTCAGCGTCATTGAATGTACTTTGTTAAGAGGACAATAGTGCTATTGTTGGACTGAACTAACCACTTATTGGCCTCGTATCCTATTGTAGTGATGGTAACCCAGCCATTTTTAATTTAATATGTTTTCTAGCAATATTTTAGTATGCTAGTTCCTATTTTAGTTCTTGTTGGATCTCTTCAAGTAAATAAAACATTCTGGTAAACTCACTTTAAGAGCCAAGAGGTGAAGTTTAGTTACTGACAGTATGGATTTCAGTTATTACTGTTTCCTTTTACTTTTCCCTTTTTTCCTCTGTTGTTGCCACTACATGAACATCTTGAACCATAGCTGCATACCTAAGTGACCTAGCAATTACACTTCTTAACTTTCAGAACTGAACTCTGTCGCTTCAGTGGTGCCAAGATATACCCCGGTAAGGGTATCAGATTTGTGCGTTCAGATTCTCAGGTAAATTGTGAATTCAAATGTTGCTTTCCTGGACATTGCAGCTGGCTGTTGGCTTGCTTTATGCTCTGCATCAAACTCATCTGTGTGGTCATCATCCTTTGGCTGTTTCAGGTTTTCCTGTTTGCCAATTCAAAATGTAAGAGGTACTTCCACAACCGACTGAAACCAGCAAAGCTTACCTGGACAGCTATGTACAGGAAGCAACATAAGAAGGTCATTTATACTTGTTCGATATGCGTTGCCCTTTTTTTCCCTTTTATTTCCCCCGTACTTTAGATGACTCCACTGCAGCTGGTCAATGTTTATTTCTTCTTGTCTATTAACAGGACATTCATGCCGAAGCTGTGAAAAAGAGGCGCCGAACTACGAAGAAACCTTATTCTAGGTCAATAGTTGGTGCTACTTTGGAGGTTATTCAGAAGAAAAGAACTGAAAAGGCTGAAGTTCGAGATGCTGCCAGAGAAGCTGCTCTCCGGTATGGTTTATTGTTTTTTTCTCATAGCAGTCTTTTGTTGTTGTTCCTTCTCTCTCTTTTGTGTTCTAATTTAGATGTTTGGATGTTTTCTTTAAGTGGGGATTTTTGGAGAGGTTGGCATGTCTATGGGATTTTTTTTGATACCACGTTTATTAATTTTCATTTGTTCTTGATTCAAGTTTATTTCTTGATTTAGTAGGTCTACATGCTAATTGTATCTGGAGTTGGCTTAATGAAATCTGAACTAGCTGTACATGGAGTAGATGAGCCATCTCAATGTTTTCTAATTTGCATGATTGAAAACATATCAATATGACGAGTATTGAAACTGGATTTGATAATTGAGTGGATTTTATCAAATAAAAAATCATTGCTTGTTTAGTAATTGTGGTTTATAGCTATACCACAAACAAAGTGTATCTTTTTCATTTATTATTATTATCATTGTTATTTTGGTTATAATTTCCCCTCTATTTTATAAAGTTAAATCTAACTAATTGTGGTGGATAAAAACTGGCTTACCATGGATCGAACCCACTACAAGCAATTGGAGGCACTCCCCGAGTGATACCTGTCAGAACATCAGCGTTCTAAATATCCCCGATATAACCCCGATATTGCGCCGATATTGCGTTTACGGCACCTAGCCGCAATGATTTGGCACATCCAAACCGATATAGCGATTTTCACCCAAAATCGCCGATAAATCGGCATGGAGCCGATATATCGGCCGCAATTTCGGCGATTTTGGACCCGATATAGCGTTCACACTCAATTTCTAGGTTAGATATTTGGGTAATTCGAGCGATGTGGCAATATGACATTTGTAAAGATTCTACACTTGGATAGTGATTATGCATTTATAAGCTTAATGCAAGTTATCGAGTTAAGTATATCTTAAACATATAAGTGTGATGTTTTATGTAGCTTTATATAATTTATGCATATATTGTCTTATTAAGATGCAATTTAAGACAAGAAAATATGTATATTTACAGTCCGATTTTGACATCTGATTTTTGAAAATATCCCCGATATCTCCCCGATATATCCCCATCCCGATAAATTTTCCCGGCCGATGTAGCCGCTGTGGCCGCCATTTAGAACACTGCAGAACATACACGGGAAAGAACAGCTTTCAGATTAAAAGCACTCTGTGGTGCCAGCCTAAGGCCCTCGGGCTTGAAAATCACTAGGTAAAATGATAGAAAGGACGGCAGAGAAAAACTGCCGCTGTGGTGGAAGGGTGGACTAACACAGGGAACTGCTAGTGTGATGCTGGACTGGAGCAAGGAAACTTTCAGTGTAATAGATGAACTAGCACATGGAACTACTACTGTGATGGTGCACTGGAACATGAAAACTTTCAGTATAGTGGATGGACTAGCATATGGAACTGCTAGTGTAATCATGCATGTGTGTGCTTTGAGGATTCAAGAAGCGATCACCTTCTTCTGAGAGAAGAAAGATCATATACGCCTGACAAGGATGCCGACGCGGAGGCGGAATTGTCGGGCTGCTGTAACTGCACGATCTTCACGTGCTGAGTTTATTGTAATGACTGATTATTGATGCTGGTTGGCGGGATTGCATGCTGATGAATCTATCACTGCCCATAACTACCCACATTAATAGAGGCGTTACACGTTATGAACGTGGGGAGGAACGCGTTGCATGAGTACAACAGAGATCTTGGATGATCTGTTTTGAAGCTTCAGGCTTGGAGTTGGGGCCTTTTGGTTGGGGAAGATATCAGAGTGGAAAGGGTCTCAGAGAGGTAGAGGTCTCGGAATAGTGGAAGGCGGCTTCAGGATGGAAGGGTCGTTAAGACAGAGGATGACACCGGGAAGGTTGGATGTGGTAGAGGCTCCGAGATGAACTCTGGGTGAGAGTTGTGAATTTCTCAGTGGAAGCTCTTGGTAGCTGAGACACGTGTCATTATCCCATGAGGGTCAAATTTTGACAACTACAGATGCCTCTCGCTTTCCCATTTGTTGGAGTCTGCGAAAGGAAAGTTAGGAAAGCGAAGATACTTGGATTGTGAATGCTTTAAAACTCATCATGACGCTTGTGCGACGTATCTTTTCGGATCACTGCGGATCTTCTGAAATTAATTATTGGCTGCACAGCTGGCTGACAACTGTCACAACGGGCGATTGGAACACTGTCTTGCGTCTCTTTGAATCTTGTCGCCATTATGACTGGGATTGTAGGGTTTTATGGTTTGATGATGACGGTTGATCTTTTGTCTTTACTGTTGACTAAAAATCTCAGAATTGTGGGCCGACTTTTCGGAGGTTGAAAATTTTGAATTGGAGGTGGTTGAGCTTCTCGTCCGTCTACAAATAGTGTTCTGTGGGAGGAATCTTCTTCTTCAAAAAAATAACTTTGCTTCGAAACCCTAATTTTTTTCCTTGTTGCACTGTCATGTCGTCTATTCTTTTCATTAAATGGAGGAAGGAGAAAGAGAGGGAGGAAGATGAGCAAATGGTAATCGAGCTCTTTCCTTTGTGGAGTCTAGAAGGTGCGTCACATTAGTCATCGTGAAGGGGCTGTTACGATGCATTAATTGTCGTAACAGGGTGCCCCCCATCGAGGATGACATGTAAGATTCTTGCTTCAACTGGATCCGACGATCTGGTTTCTGGGTTACTTGATTTAGGATGAGCAAACTCTGACCTTGAAACTGTCAGCCTCTTTCTTGATGGTTTGTACGAGGGAGGAGGAGAGGGAGCTCATTGGCTGGGTGCGCCGGTGAATTGCTTCTCACCCGGGGGTCCGGAGCTCTTCCTTAGAACACTTTGGAGGGGATATGATACCATCACTTTGTTGTGTGTCTTGCATGCTTTAGTCTGCGGAGAGCCACTGTCTTCCTCTCGCAGGGCTTACTGGGAGTTCTCATTTTGTTGCCTTAAAGAGATTCGGGGGCGGGGGCACTGTTCAAGAGCCATGGCGTGAATGAAGATGGACAACTACTTCAGGGAGGTATTCTCCGATGAGCAAAACTTTGTTGCTTCAGCATAAGGAGCCTCCTAATGGTGATAAGACTAGAGCGTCTGGACCTGGATATGTTATATTTCTTTTTCAAAAAGTTGTAAACACAGCGATGTGATGCGATTTATTGTATTACTCTTGGTAGATGTAATCAAATAAATATAATGGAATGGTATTTAGAATGGAAATGAAATTTTGGAATGAAAATAGTTAATGTTTAGATCTTGTCCGGCTTATTTTTATCATTGGCTTTTGGAATGGGTATGAACATGCCTCTTTAGAGTGTTGATCCCTACCTCTGGTACGGTTGGTTGAATACGGGGTGGTCTGGGGAGTTTGCGCTGTTGTTTCCTAGTGGGGGTGATCCCATCACGATGCCTGCAAACTTTGGAGGGCTTAGAGAAGGGAAAATTCCTGCAACAGAGTAGGAACTCCGAGTGAGGGATACTCCCACAGCGGAGGGTTTCGACTACTTGTAGGCTAATCGAGAGGAAGCCCGCCCACTTCTGGACGTACAAGTGTCAGAGATTCTGATGGAGGACACTTTCATCAACAGGGGGAGGGATGTAAACATAAGGATGCAACAGAATATCCTGCATTACTCTTGTTAGATATAAATAAACATAGTGAATATCATTAGAATAAAGGTGATTCATGCTGGATTTTACCTGGCTTGGATCTGATACCGTCATACCTCTCCGGAGCGCTTGATCTCAGGGTCGATTGGTTAGGGAGTGTCTTGTTGAGTCTGTGATGTCTCTGTGGGGTAATCCCATCACAGTACCTGTAAACTTTGGAGGGCTTTGAGAGGGGGAAGATCCGTGCAGCAGAGTAGAGGACTCCGAGTAGGGACACTGTCGCAGTGGAGGGTTTCGACTGCTTGTCGGCTAATTGAGAGGGGCCCCGTAGGCTGGTGCTTGCATTGTCGCCTCTGAGTTGGGGGGGCACTCCCACTTCGGGACGTACAAACGTCATAGATTTTGATGAGAGACGCTCCCATCAGCGGGGCAGGTACTCCGAGCGGGGACACTTTCACAGCGGAGGATTTCGATTGCCGGTAAGCTAATCGAGAGGGAACCCGTAGCCGGTGCTTGCGTTGTTGCCTCCGAATGGAGGACATTCCCACAACGGGAAGTACAAGCGTTAGGGACTGATGGGGGACACTCCTATCTAGGGGTGAGCAGAGTTCGGTTATAACCGAAATAACCGACCAAAAACCGAAACCCGAACCCGAACCGAACCGAACCGCTCTAGTTCGGTTCGCTTTCGGTTTTGTGTTTCGAAAACCGAACTCGACCGAACCGAACCGAATCTCTCACCCTATATATAACCCCACTAAAATTCAATTTAGTGAATCATATAGTTCATAATAGAAATTGGTGAAAATTTATCTCATTACTTCTAGTAATACCATCTTTTTTATGTTGAATATGTGAAAGTTATGTTAAGTACACTATCACAATTAAGAATAATATTTATATTAATATAGTTCTTTTTTTTCATTCTTGCCAGTAAAAATTAGTAATAATTATGTGAGTTTTGATATAAGAGCCCAAATATAGCGTAAAAGTTTTAGAATATGAAAATTTTAATTCACATTAAGGTTAGGCTCTTTTTCTTATTTCTAATTTGTGTATTGAATATTTGATATTAGAATATTAAAGGATGATAATATAACGGTGATTAAAAAAATGTAAGAAATGATGGAAAAATATTGGCCTAACCGAAAAAACCGAAAAAAACCGAACCGAACTGAGTCGGTTCGGTTCGGTTCGGTTGCTAAGTCTAATTGGTTCGGTTCGGTTTTGCAAAAATTAGAAAACACCGAACCGAACCGACCGATGCTCACCCCTACTCCTATCAGCAGGGCAGAGACTCCGAGCGGGGGACACTTCTACAACGGAGGGTTTCAACTGCCCTAGGCTAATCAAGAGGGAGCCCGTAGGTTGGCTTGCGTTGTCGCCTCTGAGTGGGAGACACTCACATCGGGACGTACAGGGGTCAAGGACTGATGGGGGACACTTTCATCAGCGGGTGGTACGTAAACGGTATGGAGAAAAATGCATTTTAATTTCATGATATAAAATAAAATACATGGAGTTAAAAGGAAATACAGAGGATGTTATTGGCTGAGATACTTTCCTTTCCTTGTAGGAGGAATCAGGTCACTTAATCGCTTTGTACTGAGTGATAATATGTTGGGTAGGAGACAGAGCACTTGGCTGTCCTGTGTCGGAGGCTGCCCGAGGGTAAGGACGTACTTTTTGAGGTAGTCTTGGCATACTAGTTCTTCTAGGTGCCATCGGAGGCTTCTGCAGTGGACAGTCTTGTGTCCATTACTTTCGTGGAATGAGCAATAATCTTTCGCTCCGAGAAGTGCTGGGTCATAATGGATCAGCTTCGGACGTATTACCCATGGCTGGTCTTCGATGGCACTAAGTCTTCATTGATGGGGAGCCTCAGCGAGGTGAAGTGTTGTTCCGCTTCAAAGGCTCAAAGTGGATTTGGAGAGAGAATCGGGAATGCCTGGTTCTTAAAGGCGGGTTGCCCTCGATTCTGGTCGCTCGCATCAGTCGAAGTTTCGCGTTGCGAGTTCATCTTGTTCCTATCTTTGATGGCACTGAAGACTTCATTGATGGGGAGCTTCGCGGGGTGAAGTGTTGTTCCGCTCCGAAGGCTCAGAATGGATTTGGAGAGAGAATTGGGAATGCCTGGTTCTTGAAGGTGGGTTGTCCCTAATTCTGATTGCTCGCATCAGTCGGAGTTTCGCGTTGCGAGTTCATCTTCTCCCTGTCATTGCCGCACTTGAGATTGGTTGGCTGAACTCTTCATAACTTCTTCCAACTTGATGTAGGGCTATGCTCGAGACAAGACTTCACTCATTCGAGTGCGTCATGCTTCAGCAAATGTTTATATAGGGAGAGAAACTTGCAGCTCGCTGATGAATGCGAGTGCAGAGACATCCTCATCGCAGCTGAAAACTTTGGCCAGCTGGCTTTGGAAATATCCGATGTAGGACTTAAGGTTGTCGCCCTGCCTCATTTTGACGGTGAGAAGGTGATGGTTGTTCTTCTTGGCCTCTCGATGAGAGGCGTACTGAGTGATAAATACTTCAATTATCTTCTCGAAGTTGTGGAGAGAATGGGGCGGAAGAGAATAGAGCCAATCTGAGGTCACACCTTTCAAACTAGAGTGGATCATTGCGGGACTGAACCATTATCTTGTCACGGAAGTGCCTAATGTGTTGAATCGGGTCACTCGTTTCGAAATAGTAGTCAAAAGTTGGAGTTGCAAATTTTTCTTCGAGAACTTGCATTCTAGGATCTCTTCGTACAGAGGGGAGTCAGAGACTCTAGCAGTCATGGTTCACAGTCGCGGTCTCGGCCGCCGACTCGGCGGGCACTGAGACGGATCGGTCTCGGCTACTCGGATCGGTATCGGGCGATACGCGCAAAACGCTATAGAGAAAGCTCAAAAAATTCTGAAAAAATCACGACAAATTTTAAAAAAATGTAGACACCCACATTCATGTATCACATGTCCAAAATATATCACCTAACATACTAAAAATAAAGCGAAAGTATAAATACACGCGTCGTCGGTAGAAACATATCAAAATACATACACAATAGAGTAAATTACACAAACTACATTCATAAATACATGCTAATGTAGTTATTTTCACATTGAATTGCGATAAGGCACAAAAACATCATCATAATGCCGAGTCGACCGAGTCAACTCTGATTCTCGGCCGAGTTGACCTCCTTTGAGTTGAGTCGACCGACTCGTGACTCGGACTCGTCTCGGAGAGGGCCGAGACGGATACGACTCGGCCGACTCGTCTCCGACTCGGCCGAGTCTTTGAACCATGCTAGCAGTGGCTTATCCACAGTGGAGTTGTAGTTTAGCCTCCTCGACCTGCCTTTGGATCAACTCAATGGGGACTCGGATGTCAGAAGTTTCTTTGACTCTTCTCCGAGTTTGTTGGTGATAGGCTTCTATACGGGAACAAGCCGACTTGGCTTCGTTGTCAGAGTAGTCTTCATGGAAGGGGGACGTCAGCCTGAGCCGCCTCAGATTTGTGATGGGCCCATCGATCCGAGCTTCTCCGTTCTCGCTTTTCGGCTGTGTTTGCACTTGAGCTCTCTGGAGGGTGGTGATCTGCACCAAGAGTTGATCGTTGTGACACTTCAATGTCTCCTGCTCGCAGGTGACATTCTCGCGGTCTTGAGTAGCTTCCTCACGGTCGTGATTTGATTGGATCTATTTCTCTTTCATTTGCTCTTTTATGTCAACAAGCATCCAGAGGATCTGGCCTTCGAATAACGGTGTTAGTTGGACGCTGACGGCTGCTCCTGAGGTGAGGAGCCAGTGTCTTCGGTAGCACACTGTTGGTTGTCGGCTGGCGAGGAGATCACGCCTTCGGTGGTGTTGTTAGCTTTGCCTTTTGATGGGACTCCGTTGTGGGTGACAATTTGCTTTATCGGGGCCATCGGCACCACGGAGAGGTTTTTTGTGAAAGGTTTGGTTGGATGGAAAGGAGACCTTGAGTGAGGACTCATATGAGTCATATCTCAATGAACACCAGTTTGTGGTGGATAAAATCGGCTTACCGTGGATCAAACCAACCACAAGCGATTGGAGGCGCTCTTCGAGTGATACATGTCAGAACATACACGAGAAAGAATACCTTTCAGGTTAGGAGCGTTGGTGTGGTGCCGGCCTAAGACCCTCGGGCGTGAGAATCAGTAGATAGAATGGTAGGAAGGACCGGCAGAAGGAAACTGCTGGTGTGGAAGGGTGGACTGGCACAGAGAACTGCTAGTGTGATGATGGACTGGAACAAGAAAACTTTCAGTGTAGTGAATGTACTAGCACAGGATACTATTAATGTGATGGTGGATTAGAACATGGAAACTTCCAGTGTAGTGGATGGATTAGCACATGGAACTACTAGTGTAATGGTGTATGTGTGCTCTGAGGATTCAGGAAGCGATCCCCTTCTCTTGGGAGAAGAAAGATCATATATACCTGATAAGGATGCTGACATGGAGGCGAAATTGTCGGGCTTTGTAACTGCACGATCTTCACGTGCTGGGTTTGTTGTAACGGCTGTGATCATGGCATTGGTTGGTGGAATTGTATGTCGAGGAATCTACCACTGCCCATAACTGCTCGCATTAATAGAGACATTACACATTATAAACGTGAGAGAGGAAGGCGTTGCATGAGTATCGGCGGAGGTCTTGGACGATTTGTTGTTGGAGCTTCAGGTTTGGGTTGGGGCCTTCATGTCAGGGAAGTCCTTGTTGTGAAGAAGATCTCGAAGAGGTAGAGGTTTAGGAATGGTGGAAGGCGGCTTCGGGATATAAGGGTCTTCGGGACGGAAGATGACTTCGGAAAGGTTGGATGTGGCGGGGGCTCCAGGTGACCTATGGGAGTTGTGAATTTCTTGGTGGAAGCTCTTGATAGTTGGGACACGTGTCATCATCTGATGAGTGTTAAATTTTGACCACTAACACTAATCATGATAACATGTTAAATATTGTTGGCCATTAAATCTTAAAATTTATGAAACCTGGCCATTTTCTAATTAAGATGTATCATCATAAAAAGTTCAATGTGTATATGTTAGTATGATGCCAGTTTGTTGTTATATTCATGTCAAAACTTTCGCAGCTAACCAGCTGTCCTAATGATAAATGTTGTTAAGTTTGGAATTTTGAATTTGTATTCTATTTGAAATTTGTGAAATTTCAATTTTGGACTAAACTGTTAAAAGTTCAATTTGACTTCCCTCCCCCACCCCCTTGCCGCTCTGAAAAGCAGTAAAAGATCTCAGATTATATGGACATCATTAAGATTTATACCTCATATTGACTGTAAATCATGCATATCTTAGTGGTCAGTGTTTAAAACAATCAAATTATGAGCATAAACTGTCCAGTTTGGGACTCATCTGTGTACATATTATATGATAACTCATCCTGTCAGGTACAATCGATCACTAGAAACATTTGTGGTTCATGGCGTAGTTCATAATATAGTAGTGGTGATCCAAGAGCCATTACTATGTATGACGTGGACCGGCACGATGAATGTTTTTTTTTGTTAGAGACTCGGGAGAATTTTCCTCCGTATCGTAGTTTCTAAGTGGGATATCCACACTTAGCATGCTGATCCAATCAGACGTTTTAGATAGCACCCTTTAACCTATTCTACTATCCTATAAATTACTTATGCTATAAGGTTTCAGTATATAAATTACTTGTGCACTAGGAGGCTGTCCAGATTCGTCTTGAATAAAAATCTTTAAATTTGACCTTTCTTGAATCTGTAGTAGTATTTGTTCCATGACATTTCACTTCTTATCTCATTATTCATGTATACAAATAAAAGGACATGCTAGTATTAACTTTGTAGTGAAAGCTAGTTATCACCACCAATGGCTTGAATCCGAATTCTGGTCCTTCTATATCTTCATTTTACTTAAATAGCATTATTGTATGGGTCTTTTGTGTCAGTGAAATTAAGGAGAGGATCAAGAAAACCAAGGATGAGAAGAAGGCAAAGAAGGCAGAGGTGATGGCCAAGACCCAGAAAGCCTCAAAGAGCATGCCCAAGGGGGGAGCGCCAAAGGGCCCTAAGCTCGGAGGCGGTGGAGGAAAGCGCTGAGCCTTTCGTTCCCAGCCACCGGCGATGTTTTTAGGAAGTAGTGAAGAAGTAGCTTGTTTCCCCTCTGGATAATGGTGTTTAGACTCTTACATGACATTTCCTGGACCTAAGCTTTTGCTAGGAGTTCGTATGGATGTATGGTATTTTACACCTCTTTGGCTTCAGATATATGGGCTTGGAATACATTTATTTTGTTTCGTCTTCAGATATTTTGGTTAACAGTAACGTGTTATTTTGCAAGAGTCATCTAAGACTGTACTTATTATTATTGTTATTATTATGTGTTTGTTGTAAATTTCAGGGTATTTATGGGCCTCCTGGGCTTCTTTTAGTTTCTGGTCGGATCTTGAGTTGGGCCTGCTGGGCCTAGAAATAGGTACTATCTTGTTTTAAGTCTGAAAGACTTGCTGCATGCCACTGACACCTCCCTCAATAGTAAAGGGATGGGATTGGGAAATGGGAAGTGTTAGTTCAAAAGCAGGCTACGATCTTTGTTCAAAAAAAAGGAAATAAAGAAGAAGAAAAAAAAGACCGAAGGACTCTTTAAGTTGAATTACTCAATGTCGTTGAACAAAGAACCACCACCGCAAAGACCGCCTCACTTTTGAGGGAGAAAGAGAGACTTCTCTTTGGGAAGACTGGGTATGTTTTCTGTCCCTGTACTTTCAAATGATGCTACTTTCCTATGTTCTTACCTCCCTGTGCCCACCCAAAAGCAATACTGGGTGCACTGTATTTTCGTAATGCCGGTATTATCTCTGCTGATGTGGCTCCTTCTGAGTTGACTCAAGCAACGCGTGTGATGCGCATTTAATGCATGTCAGCGCCTGTCACAGCGCCTGTCACGCTAGCATAAGACATTTTTTTTTGCGGAAGCATTTAATGCTCTGCAACACTAATGTAGGCTGATTTTGTGTGAGTGAACAAATTCATCATCATTTCGAGTCATGTTTTTTTATATCATTTGTTTTAGAAAATTTGCTGCTAATCTAACTTTTTTTTTTTTTTTTTTTTTTTGGTGTTTTGGGGGTTGGTTTTTTTTTTTTTTTTTTTTGGGGGGGGGGGGGGGGGGGGGGGTGGGGGGGGGGGGGGTGTGTGGTGGGGGATAAGATGGAGAAATTAGATGAAAAAAATCTAGGCTAGGTGATCTCTTGCCACCACTTTTGATCTTTCGCCTCAAAAACCTTCAAACATTATCTCCTTCCTCTCTCACTGCGATCTCCTTCTTGTTCACAACCCTTTTACAAATGGACTCAGGAGAAATTGAATCTTATTCATCGGAATATAAATTAGGAGCACATGGGCACAACAAGAAGATGTTGTTTTCTTAATGCGTATTGTTAGTTCTTTAGATGAAGAGGGAGCTTGTGTGAAGCTTCAAGATGGACAAGGCATTTCTGCCTTCAAGATGGAAGTCTCCAACACGTTAGATCTTCTCGTGTAGTTCTTAAACCTTATTTTCAAACTTGAGCAACAGCTTAACATTATTTTTTCACTCAACACCAACAAGGACGCAGAATACCTGCTTTAGATTTGTAGGACCTATAATTGCTGGCTTGTGAAAGCAAAGGTTAAGGGCGACGACTATTCCACGTCTCAGGTAGCTCCCCAAGCAAGGCAAAATTAAGAATTTTGTTAGCTATTTTGATTTTGTCCGCATAATTTTGTTTGCTAGTCCGCATTTGGTGATATTTGTTCACCTTTCATTTTGTCACATAGGTAAGTTACATTTATTATATTATCCTACATTTTGCGAATTTTGTCCACTCTTATAAGAAAATTGTCTACTTACATGTGATTTCTGTCCATCATTGACCGTAAATGTTTTCTATATTCTTGCAGTCACCATTTATTGTGTACATAACCATCATAAAACTAGCTTGGCCCCACTGTCCCTACTATCGGTGCCAATGACGATCAACACGTGTGGTTGGCAGAAGAGATGATGAATAACAACATTCATATCCCTACTTGGTAGCATAATTGTACTATTGGTATTGGTCAACAATTTCAGTCTATCAAAGAAGTTATGTTGGCACTGATCTGCTACTTCATAGCGAAGAAATTTATATATGATCTCCTGAAGAATGATAAAGAAATGATCACAATTAGACGCGTAAGGAAAAGGGACACTGACTGCGATTGGAGGCTCCACGCATTAATGATGACCCACAAAAATATACTAAGAAAAAGGACACATGTAGCGATTGGAGGACACAATAAAAAATTTGTCCCACTCAAATACACCAGCTCACTCAAACACATGAGTGAGAGATGAGACACACAAAACATGTTCATTAGAGGTTTTTTTAAAAAGTGAAAAAGCATCATGGTGTTTTCAGACTGAGGATCTTTTCTCATGGGGCTAAAGACAATTTTTTCGAAAGAGAAAGAGAGGCTAATTCCAACTTTTTGATGAAACTAGCAACACTTGAGTTTGGAGAATTGGAAGGATTTTGAAGTGGTTTCAAAAGTGATTTTGGGCTAAGTTTGATTTTACCAAAACTTGTCAACTCTTATTAAAATTTGATCATTTTGACAAAAGTTAGCTGGAATTAGCTCAACATCTCGCCAAAGACTGAACGTCTGGGTACTATTTAATGATGCACACCTTCAAGGGAAGAAAAATCCTTACCATTCCCGTTTTGGAAAAAAAACAAAAACAAAGTTTTCTCTTGCTTGGACGCTACTAGTAGTCCACGTGCGTAATTCAACTGAAGTGGGGTCCTTTCCAAAAACGGATATTCCTCGCCCCTCCAAGGGATTACTCTTTTCCCCGGAAGTTTGACAGGGACTGTTACTGAACTTTCACCAGTTTACTGCATGGAATCGTGTGGGTCCCACCCCTCAAAATTTCCCAATTTATAAAAAAATTAAAAGAAAAAAGTGTGGCCGTATTATTTTTACTCCATACTTTGGTTTGATGATGTTGATGATGAAGATGACGACGACGACGATGGGGCCCTCCATTCCCACTACCAGCTACTGCCAGCATCAACTAAACACACGTGACACGTATTGAAGGGTCCCACTCTTTGAACGCGGTTCTCTCTTGTCACATTATTAAAGACTGGATCACCAAACACACCAGCGAACTCTTTTCCTTCTCCTCCTTCTTCGCTAAAAAAATCCCCTTTTCATTGAGTTTTGCACCCAAATTGCTCTCTCTTTCAGCAGCCATGTCGTCAAGCTTAGATTTGGAGCGGGGCGCCGTCAATGGGAAGCCCAGGCGGTCCAATCCTCCTCCTCCGCCGGGGGCGGCGGCGCCAACGCCCTTCTACTACGAGTCTCAGTCGGGGGCCGAGAGGGAGTGGACGTCGTGGATCGTGCCGATGATAGTCGTCGCGAACGTCTCCATGTTCGTCGTCGCCATGGGATTCAACAACTGCCCTGCTCATGCTCGGGGCAACAGGTTCGGCTCCTGCGTCGCCCCCTTCCTCCGTCGGTTCTCGTTCCAGCCTCTCAGAGAGAACCCCCTCTTTGGCCCGTCCTCATCCACGTGAGTCCCCCGCGGTCTCCTCTTGAATTTGTTCAGTTTGGGTAAAGTTGGCATCTTTGGTTCGTATTGAATAGATCTGGAGTTAATAGAAAAGAACCCTAATATGGTAGCCTTTTAGGTTGTTCTGGGAAACAGAAAGCGATGACCTTTATGAACTTATTCTCCCAAAGTTAAGATATTAAGATATTGCTAATTTGGTTATTTTGTTAGAAAAGGGAAGAAAGGTAAAACTTTAACCACCAGCACAATTAGAATACAAGATGCCCCTATGACCAATTTGCTTGCTACCGATGTGTTATTGTAATAACTGAAATTTAATAATTTCTTAGATCCCTGTGATTTTGTATCTGGTGTTATTATCTTTTAATTTGTTGTTCATCAAGTTTGTTTGGTTGTAATTAGCCTTCTCTGAGAAAATGTAACTAAACCGTTGGCCTTCTGATTTCCTTAGTCACACATTGTTAACTACGATGGGTGTGATAGGCGTCTTAAAAGTGTTTGAAAAATGAGGATTCTTGAATTATTGAAGCATGAGAAAATTTATTATCATCAACAGATTGATGGAAGCATAGCGTAAAAAGGCTCTGGATGTGTGAATGTACATATGGGCTAGAATTAGGGCCCCAGAAAGTTAAAAGGTCTATAATAGGAAAGTTTTGATTACAAAATAGCTGTGCACAACTTGGGGGACAGTTGAAGAATGTGTGGGGGTGTTGAATGTCGTCATTTTCCAACTTGGGGGATAGTTGAAGCATATGAATAGTCTCACAAGGGATATGCATTGGGGAAAGCCTTTGGTATATATAGTTCTCGTGAACTCGAGTATTCATAGCTACTGTTTTCAAGGAGGAACCATGAAAAAACTATATATAGTTAAGTGTGCTTGATAGAGAGCAAATTATGTCGGGTGATCCTATGGTAAGTTTTCACTCGAGTGTCATAAGCATTGGTACAAATGTGGTGTTATCACACCTTTTGTGACTGGCTCATTTTGGGATCGATTCATTACACTTTAGGAAAGTATGAACTTCAATTCACCATGGAATTGGAATTCCTTAATTCCTAACAAATCAGATAGCTGATTTGGACGGTTGGTCCAAATCAGCTAATTCAAGTTCGTTGTCACTAAACAACCATTTTCATTAGCAAGCAGAGCATGTCATCTGACACAGATGCGGAAGCGAAGAAGACGAACGACGCGGGTTAGATCTCGTTCTAGCGCTGACAAACCTTGAAAGGATCTCCAGGTAGGGTAACTACTCGAATCCACGAGTAAGAATTACTTGAATCCACGAGCTAAAAGGAATAACTCGAATCCACGAGCACTTTGAAGGAAAACTCAAGGTTTACTAATCAAAATTCGATCATCAAATAAAGAGTACAACAGTCATATTTATAAGCTTACAATAAATCATATTCTATCTATGAAAACTAAATTCCAAAAAAAAAAAAAAGAGTTCAAAATAAAGAAAGTGTAAAATTTATAGGAATCCAAATTTGAAACTCAAAACAAAATCCTAATCAAAATTAGATACCCTGATACGTAATAGGGTTGTCGACAGCTGATAGGTGCTGTCGACAGCCAAGGAGAAAACTGACAGACCCTTACTTTCGGGAAAAGCCTATTTACGGGCCAGAAGAGGGCACTGTCGACAAGTCTGAAAACTCCTTTCTCTCAGGAAAAGCATATCGACAGTCCAAAAGAAGGTTGTCGACAGGTTATTTTGGCTTGCTGTTTATCTTGTCTTGCTCTTTGGTCTCTTATATCAGCCCTCTCTCTTCAAAAGAACTTGCCCTCGAGTTCCTATCACTTTGATTTTGCTGGGACACGTTTTCTTTGTAGATCTTGTAGTCGGTGGAATTGGTCTCATGGCAACTCTATTACCCTTCCAAGTAAACACATATATGTTCTCCTTTCCTCGATGGGTAGCATCGACGTCATGTTGCCACGGTCTTCCCAAAAGAATATGACACTTGTCCATATCAACATCACAAGTAACGGAATTTTGATGGTGTTTATCAATGGAAATAGGCACTTGACACAGATTCGTTACCTTGATACTTGGACCTTGCTTGATCCACCCAATATCGTAGGGATGAGATGCAGCTTTGTCTCTAATTTCAAGTGATCCACAAATGCTCTAGAGACGATATTCTCGCAGCTTCCATTGTCAATAATAAAATTGCAGATCTCATCCTTGACCGAACATCTTGAATAGAAGATTTGTTGTCACTGCGTGGTGTCAGGAATCTTCTGGTTGCAAAACACTTTCTGAATAACACAAGCGACGGGATCGTCATGTTTTCCGACGAAATCAGAATCCTTCGGCTCTGTCTCTACTATCACGTCGTCTCCTTCTTCATAGTCAGTCATATTGACTTGTCTTCTCTTCAGACACTCATTGGACTTGTGTCCCGGTTTGCCGCACCTGTAACACTTGCCAACCCCGAACTTGGTGTAAGGATTGTCTTTACTTTTTGTGATCACGGGGGTTGTTGCTATCGATGTAGAGACTTTAGACGATGGTTGTACTATTGGTTGACTGTCGCTGTGGAGCTCGGCGGGACTCCGTCGTCTCTTACGGGCTCTTCGATTGATAAAAGACGCCTGGAAGGTGGAGCCTGCTTCGTGATCTCTCTATCATGGCCTTGTTTTGGGCTTCATCGATAGATAACACATCCTGGATGGCCACACATTTCTAGATGGGGTAGCTTAACTTGTGGATGTATTTCACAGTCTTATGCTCCTCAGTTAGAGATAAATCACACCGCGATGTGAGGCGATAGAACTCTTCGTATATGCTGTCACAGTCCCCGTACCTTACTTGCATTGATCAAATTGATTGTAGAGGATCTGTTGATAATCGGGTGGAAAGAATCTACCTTGTAAGAGTTGCTTCATGCGCCTCCATGTCATCACGAGTTGCTTTCTTTGACGCCTTCGTGAGATTTGCAATTGATCCTACCATGCGACTACTCCTCCCTTGAGTTTGTATACCACAAATTTGACTTGTTTCTCTATGAGAACATAAGCCATGTCAAAGAATTTATCCACTTCGTAAATCCACTCTAGAAAGGATTCTATATTAAGATTTTCGCTGAAAGAGGGAATGTCAACCTTCATCCTATACTCTTGAGGATTTGGGTATCCTTCTTTCCTACCATGATTAGGCTAAGGGATTCTGGCCTCCCTATTAGGGTTAGAAAACCCGCCTCTCCTTTTTAGATTAGGATTAGCGAGTCTCTCATGCCTTCCGTAGGCTAGGCCGTCATCTCCAAAGTCGTCATACTGATAAGCGAGATTGTTGAACTCATTGTTGGAGAAGTCATCAATTTGGGGATGTCGTAGATGGTAGTTCGGTGGTATAGGGTATTGATATGGGTGATTTGGGGGTGGTTGATTTGGATATGGTTGATATGAGGGTGGTTGATATGGGGGTGATAGTAACGGGAGTGGTTGAATTGGAGGTGGTTGGTTTAGTGGTGGGTGTTGTGGACGAGGATTGTTTGAGAGAGGTGGAGGTGGTGAATGAGGATTACCTGATGAAGGTGGAGGTGACGGCAGAGGATTGTTTGCTGACGATCCAACCCAGTTCGATGCGTACGATCGGCTAGGTTTCGATCATCAAGTTTGAGGGGCATCTTCTTGAGTCCTAAATTACAACGTCTATGGTTGATTTAAGAGTGCTGAGCCTCCTTTCAAAAGTATCCATCATTGTGGACATGTTTGATTGCTTATTGTCATTTCTAGCTATCGTCGGAGCCTTTGCTAAAGCTCTGATACCACTTGACGCAGACGGGGAAGCGAAAAAAATGAACGACGCGGGACGAACCCTGAAGGGATCTCCTAGTAGGGTAACTACTCGAATCCACGAGTAAGAACGACCCGAATCCACGAGCCAAAAGAAATAACTCGAATCCATGAGCAATTTTGAGGAAAACTCAACGTTTATTAATCAAAATTCGATCATCAGATAAAGAGTACAAGAGGCCTATTTATAAGCTTACAATAAATCATATTCTATCTATGACAACTATATTCAAAATAAAGAAAAAAAGTTCAAAATAAAGAAAATGTAAGTCTATAAAAATCTGAATTTGAAACTCAAAGCAAAATTCTAATCAAAATTAGATATCCTGATACGTAATAGGGCCGTCGACAGTTGAAGGGGTGTTGTCGACCGCCAAGAGGGAAACTGATAGACCCTTACTTTCGGGAAAAGGCTGTCGACAAGCCAGAAGTGGGCGTTGTCGACAGGCCAGAAAACTCCTGTCTCTCGGGAAAAGCCTGTCGACAGTCCAAAAGAAGGCTGTCGACAGGTCAAATTATTTTGGCATGCTGTCTGTCTTGTCTTGCTCTTTGGTCTCCTACATCACCATCTTAATAGTTGAGAACTGAATCTTGAACACCCTGCAAGCTTGATTTTACCTCCTGCACTCAGGATTACTGGACATTTCCAGCTAAAATTCAGTAGGGGGTATATAATAGCTTGACTTAACTCTGCTCGTTTTTGTCGTGCTAGGTTATGAGAAATGTTAGTCCTTTACAATTGGTTCCTATTCGGAGGATATAGAAGAACATTTACTAGAGTTTCCAACTTGAAATTGAAGTATTGAACTTTAATCTGAACTATCCTACAAGGGAACTGTCTCCTCTGTTGAAGTTCAATCATATTGTTTGTTCATAGATTTTTTCTTTTTCTTTTTTTGTCTTTTGGGCTTATGCTCTTAAACAGAAGTAGCAAGGGTTTAAAACAACTCGCTCTTAAACTGAGGTCTGTGACTCTGTGCTGAACACATAGGTTCACTGGACACTGTATCACTATGGCTGTTGTGGAAACACTATTGTGGAGGAGCTCTTGTCAGTAAGCTCTCTCTCTTTTTTTTAGGCCACCTTATTTATGTGACTGATGGGTATAAAATGTTTCTTGTTTGAACCTAAGTCAACTGAACCTAAGTCAACTGATAAATTGAACTTGCCATTACTCCCCCAATGAATTAGGAATATATAATGCAGTATTGTTTTTCTGCCATTAGTTAGGTGGTAACATGTTCTTGGTTTCTAGTATAGATAACTCTGAGTGAAAATTTTGTCTATGTGATATAGGATTAAAAATCGAACAACTTTTTAATGTATATTTCAGGTTGGAAAAGTTGGGTGCTCTTGAATGGAACAAAGTGGTCCATCAACATCAAAGCTGGAGGCTTGTTACATGTGTTTGGTTGCATGCAGGAGTCATACATCTGATGGCAAATATGCTAAGCTTGGTTTTCATTGGAATCCGCCTTGAGCAGCAATTTGGATTTAGTAAGCTCCATTCTTGTTAATATAAATTGTTGATTGTTGTATTCTTTAGATCTAAATATTCTTTCCAATTTGCTACCAATTTCAAAAAAAAGAAAAGAGAAGCAAAGCAAAGAAATTCTAGGCTTCGTTTATATTTGCATTCTTAGTCTGTAGCAACTGTAGTGGCTGTAAATTCTTAGCATTTCTGAATTCAACTGGTTTATGGATCTTACATTCATATACTGCCTGTAGTGTCTAATTTCTACTGATTTTGTTGTTTTTCTCTGGATATTCTGCAGTTCGAATTGGCATAATATACCTTATTGCCGGATTTGGTGGTAGTGTTCTTTCATCTCTATTTATTAGGAACAGTATCTCCGTTGGTGCTTCTGGTGCGTTGTTTGGGCTTCTTGGAGCAATGTTGTCAGAGCTCTTTACAAACTGGACTATCTATACGAACAAGGTAATATATTCCTTTTTCCTCATTTTGATCTTTTATTTTATGTCAGTTACATTACTCAGTTGGCTCATGTGTCCATTGTGTTGATTGATTTGCTTTAATAGGCTGCAGCTCTACTGACTCTTCTACTGATCATTGTGATCAACTTGGCTGTTGGAATCTTGCCCCATGTTGATAACTTTGCACATATTGGAGGATTTCTAACAGGGTTGCTCCTAGGTTTTGTTTTATTGATGCGACCACAGTTTGGTTGGATTGAACGCAGAAGACTTCCTCCTGCAAGTCAAGTTAAATCCAAACACAAGGCTTATCAATATGTATTATGCGTCGTTGCACTACTGCTACTGATAGTAGGGTAAGAAGCTTTTTCCTTGATTCCTTCCATTTTATACTGGTTGTTAACAATCTTGCAGTCATTGGTTCAAAAAACTTTCATATTTGTTCTCTGATTTCAAATTCCATGTATTCTGTTTCACTATATATTTATTTTGTTCTTTATTGGGTAAATTACATTATAATTGAGAGCTTTTAGAGTCCATGGGAAGATCAAGTTCCTCAGGTGCCCTTTTATAGGTTTAAGGGTACTTCAGTATTAGCTAGCATTAAATGGTGCTTAAAGTCGGGTAGTCAGTAGACAATGCTAGTTTGATAAAAGAATCTTGGTATTCTCTGAGCCTTGACCAGTGTTACACTGTGGCATTGTTGCCGATGTGGAGCACTGATAAGAGAGTCGAGTTTCTATCAAGCTATCAGCGACAATTTGGTGTTTAATTTGTGGTTTAAGATTTGGTAGCGGAGTTCAACTTTTGCCCATGGCCCAAAAGAAATAGCTGCCAGAATAAAGTTGAAAACTTTTTGTCATATAAGATTAAACATTAGCAGGGTGGTTTGTAGAGAACCAAGTCCAAACATATGCAAACTCGGTCGTCATGCTTAAATACCAAATATAAAGTCATTATAATTAATGTATCAGCAACATGATAGCAGCTATCTGCAAGGATCATCCTAAATTATGTAATATATAAGTTAATATTGCATTTGTTCAAATCTTAACATAAAAATCCTGTTCTTGCTGGGAATTGTTCGTTCCTTGAGGGCGCAGCCTGCCGTGAAATTATCTGATTTTTGTTATTAAGTGTTTGTCGCTCATTCTTCTGTCATTCTTGCAGATTTATTGTCGGTTTGGTAATGCTGTTTCGAGGAGAGAATGGGAATGATCGTTGCCACTGGTGTCGCTATCTCAGTTGTGTACCTACATCAAGATGGAGTTGTGGGAACTGAATGAAGGACTGTCTTATCTTTTTGATCAGACAGAGAGAAAGGAGGAGAAAAATATAAAATGTGTTTTTTCTAGATGACTTTTGGAATGTTGTTGTGCTAAAGTGATTTATTTCACTTAAATTCATTTGTAAATAGTGAATTTTCCTTAGCGATTTTCATTCTGGTAACGCGGTAGAGGTGGTGTCGTATTACTAGCAAAAGCATTCTTTTACGTGTCTTTTATGTATCTTTACTATCCATACTTCATATGTCTGTGTTGTCTGCTGTCCATTCCTTCTTCCCTCTAAGCTTCAATTTTGTGATGTTATTACATAGTAGTGTTGAGCAAATCTTGAATTTGTGGATATATAATTGAGAACCCAGTTCGCTGAATTCTTCAGTGGTTGTGATATTTGAAAACCCAGTTACAGTTGGAGAAGAAATATACAGTTTTGATCGGATGGGCGATTTTCTATTATTATTAGTATTATTATGGTGGCCAGAGGTCCAAAATATTACTAGGAGAGGATACAAATACGTAGATATGTTACAAATGGGATGTGCAAGTGATTGATGCATAACCTCAAAACAGATTTTGATAATTGGCAGAGGAAATTGAGAGGTAATAGTGATAATGGCTCTGAATGTTGGCACTTGAGCGACCATAAATGTAACCAAAAAAATATAAATAATCACATAAGTAAAGCAGTTCTTCGAGTTCCTTTTATTCTTCTCTTCCTTTCTCAATAGTGATCTTATGGTAGGCCTTATAGACTTGCAGTGAGTAACTGTTGGTTACATTCAATAAATCACAATCATCCACAGAGTAGCGCAGTTGAGATTGCCATCTTCGATCCATTCTCTGAAAAAGCTGCGTTCACGATGGGATTTGATTCCCCACCAACAGTTGGCAACCTCGAATTCCTCAGTCCTTGGGCATCTTCTCCCCGAGGCATGCCCCGGCCTCCCCCTAGATGTTTAGATGAATGAATGCTAAGATTAAGAACTAATCTAGTTTGCATAACACGGTAGAGAGTAGCAAGTTATGATTGGTCGAAAAGAGTAAGGGAGATAAGAAACAAAAAATTAATAAAATATAAATAAGATTTCACCATCTGTACCCGTGGCCTAATGGATAAGGCGTCTGACTTCTAATCAGGCGATTGTGGGTTCGAGTCCCACCGGGTATGATTTTTTTTTATTTTAATGTCTATAATTTTTTGCCTTTTGTTTTTTTGCATCAACATGCGCTGGTTAGGTATCCTCTCGTTGTCAAGCGTGTCTGGCATGGAGACTCGTGTACGTTCTCGTGATTTTTATTTTTGTTAAATAATAATAATAAATTTTAAATTAGGAGCCTAATATCTTACTTAGGATTAAGATCATAATATAAATTAGTTTTAGTCACCGAATGTTATTGGTTGAAGGATACCTAATTCGTTGAATTCTCATTTGTTTTTTCACGCGTGGTTGGGTAAAAAGAACAACACCCATGCACCATGTAACCATCACCTCTCTAATCAGCCATATTAGGAGATAATCAGAGCAGCAATCCGAGTGCAAATCAAACGTAGATTAATTAGTTACGTTAAGCTCTCCACTTTCGATGCGTTGCTTTTACTGGCAGTGAAAAATTGGAGGACGCTAGGTTTTCACTAATTTTATCACTTTTATAAGTGAGTTTTATATATTTTGTTAGACTCGTCTCTCTTTGTCTCTATAGCAACATAATAGAGCAGTTACCATCTTGTTACCAAACAATAGGCACTCAAGAGTTATAGAGTAGCACAAATTGGCACTCTCCCAACATACATGCTGGCATTAAAGAGGAGTCTGTGGCTGTAGTGATTTCATCTTATAATTGAAATTTAAGTAACGATTACACATTACTACTTATAAAGAGGTGGGGAATTGCATTGATATTTGATATTGATCTTCTGCTACCGTTTTACTTGACGGTAATGGAAAAAAAAATAGCCATGGTGGTTGCATCTTCATGCAGCCACCCTCTTCCCCTATGCGCGACCAACTGTATACAGAAAAGGCAAGAAAAAGAAGAGGAAGGGAGAATGTAGCTTCCAGAATGTCTTGGTGGCGACAAGGATCTCGTCTCCTCCATGGGATTCAGGCTCGGACTCGTGCACCTTGATTGTCCGCCGAACTGCGTGAGCAGTGCGCCCCTACCTTCTCAATGACTTCTGGTGCATCTCTTATCACCGCAGCTCCTTCTGGACGTAGAATCCGGTCCCTCTCCACCATTAGGTCAACAAGCCTGCATCTGCAATTCAAGTGGAAGAAAAAGATTTGAGAAGACACATCCTAATCAACTAATATATTTACCCAGAAGTAAGAAAATTGGGAAGTATAATTGCTCACTTCTTTATCTATCCAAACACTGAAAAAAGTAAATAAGAAAACCCCTTTTTCCTTCCTCTTTTCTCTTTTACGTAATCATTTCCTCACTTTCAGAGTGCTACAGTTAATTTTGTGGTCATCTAAATCTCATTTGTAATAAGTTGTAGCACAAAACAGTTAATTTTTTCATCATTTAAATCTCACTTGCATTCTAATTACAGTCCATTTTTATTTTTCTTAATTAATTTTTATTTTAATATTATTTTACGATCAACTTTGTGGTCAACTTTTTCACTTTCACTTTCACATTACCATCCAAACACCGAAAAAGACAAAACATTTTTCAAATCACACTTTCCAGCAACATTCAAACACTAAAAAATTTACTGAACAATTCTCAAGTTTCAAAGAGAATTATTATCACTTTCTCAACTTCTCGCTTCCTAACTTTCATCCTTAACCAAACAGGCTCAGAGTCAAGGAGAGAGTGCTGAGGCTGTCAGCATCAAGAAGTCCTTTCCCATCAACTATACGGTCAAGTGTAACCACGTAAGAATAAAGAATTTCTCTAGTAGCTAATTTTAGCTAAGGCAGCCTAAAAAATTTCTCTAGTGCAAGAATAAAGAAGAAGAGAAAAGACAAGGCTTGCTTAACTGAGAAGCATTAATCAGCATCAGGCAAAGGAGCCGAAATTGAAATTCGAAAGACAGAACAAAACGAAAAAGAGAGTCCACGCGATAATTGCATCCAATTCTGTCTTCCAAACCCAAAACCATCAACTGGTGTGTTACCCTACCAAGATAAGGTCTGTGCCACGTGTACCTTTGAGATTAGATCGTAGGTTCGAGGATATGTCGAGAAAGCCTCACACGTACCACAGCCAAATGAAAAAACTGTTGCCATCTGTGTGCAGTTGTCAACAAACCTGTTTTAAATATCGGTCGAGTCGGCTGAGGTATCATCCGATAACTCTTTTTTGCCTGCTGTCTATACGATATGGGAAAATCGTTCATATAACTTGCGACAAAAAATGACTGATATTTGAAATATTGGCCGATAAATCACTCGATATTAGCCAATAAACCGCCCGATATACTGCCCGATATGAAATAACTTATTTATTGCCCGACTACTGTGTAAATATAAATTGTCTTTTTACTCTTTGCAAGTATATTACATCATTTTTATTATGTAGATGATATCTATGACTCTAAATTAACTTTTAGTTATCAATATTTCATTATATATACTGAACGCTCAATATGCACGCGTATCCCCGAGATCTCTCTCGATATCCGATCTCCGATATGAAAAACCCTTATCCGCTACGATCCCGATATCCGATATTTAGAACTTTGTCAACAAATATTTTCAACATTGCCACAAGACATGCGACAATTCACCGATAGGAAAAATATGACAGAGAAGATTGAGACGGCGAAAAATGAATGGACAAATGAACATCTAAAAAACATTAAATTATTTCTACAATTTAATATGCATGTCTTGGACAAAAACATTTTTAACTAAATGGGAGGAAAAAGTTCATCAATGCAATTTAATGCAACAAAGTAGGAGATACTAAAATGCACAGGTAAAACTAAGGACGGACAACATGGTAAAGAACAATGTTATTCTTCACTGTTAGTACACAGTAGGGTACCACTACTGGATTTTCAAGCAGGTACCGAGACTGATATTTGGTCTACAATCTTTTTCTAACTTCTGCTATATGAAGAATCTGATAATTTGGGGAAGAATCCAAAATCCTTTAGAAAATTGTAGAGAATCCAATATTTGTGTGCTTGTGCCATCTTACCCACTACAACCAAACTCTTCAACTATAGGATACTTGTACACTCTTATACAAAATATGCATAAGTGATAGATCGTTTAGATTTTCGGTCAGTAAAAGATTTGATATCTAAACCAAAATAAACATGATTTAATATGCCTCAGATTTTGTGAGATGTCAAAGAAAAAATAAATTGCAATACATACATGGGAGCTGCTTCATAATTCCATAGACAACATGATGCGCATGTACAGCATACATGGGGCGTCACGAATTGATCTATTTTTGTTTGGAGTCTGTATTTTAAATATTTGAGTCGATCATGTTTTTCTCTTTGTTTTTAACTTTGTGTCTCTCTTTTAGTCCCATATCAACTGTGGAGAAAGTATTCAGTCTTGTAGGCCTATAAAAAGGCAAAAGTCAATGAGTTATAATCATTGAATTATTGGTTAATGGAATGAGTATTTTCAAAATCAAATTTTTTTACAAGTTTGGAGTCTGAAGACCCAAATTAGGTCTTGAACTGTGAAGCACTAGATCTATAAGCTTTTGAGTTTGAAACCCTAAGCCTAGTTATCCCTTCCCATATGCATCAAATCACACTTATATTCTCATTCATTTCTTTCCCACGAATCCTCAGTCAAATCTTCATCAGAAAATTCAAAAAAAAAAAAAAAAAAAGAAAAAAAAAAAGAGAAACCCTAGTTAACTTTTTTGTCTTTATTATTCTCTCTCCCAGAAACTCCCCCTTCTCGTCTTCTTTCTCTCCTTCTCTAACTATTCCCCGATAACCTTCTCCTGCCGCCTCCCTGTGCGTAGCGCCGCCACCCCAATCGCCGTCCAACAACAACCCACTGCCGCCAGCCGACGTCTGTCCTTGCACCGCTCCATCATCACTTGTGGCTTCTTTCCGCCGGCAATTCAAATCGCCATTGATTGTTCATCATCCCGGGACCCGGCCTGCTGTTGCACCCTCCTAGCCGCCATCCACCAGCGTATCCTCACCAGAAGGATCTCCCTGACCATCTCATCCACGGCCTCCCGTGCTCCTCTCTCGATTGCGCGTCCTCGTCCGAGTGTTCTCCCTCTCCTGCGACTTCCTTGTCGTCGCTGAATGCGTCTTCTCCTCATCCTTCCTCCTCTGGTGTTGCGTCTGTTCCTTGCTGTTGCCGCTGTTGTGCACTACAACAACCATCACCCTCCTCTGGTGTTGCGTCTGTTCCTTGCTGTTGCCGCTGTTGTGCACTACAACAACCATCACCTACTTTTCTCCTTCCTCGCCTGCAGTTGTCGTCCCTTGTCGCCAACCTGTTTTTCTTCTTCAATGGCTGTTGCAACTGCACAGTCCTTTGCTACCAGGCTCCATCGTCTGCAACTTCCTTGCTCTACTGGCTGCGAGCCCACGGGCCATCTAGCTGGCTTCCTTGTCAATTATTGTCATTGCTTGGTTGCCACAGTTCAGCACGATTTGAACAGCAATTACAACCCCAACTGCAACATCAACAACAACATTTGATCACATATCAAAACAACAAGTCAACAATTCAACAATACAAAAATCAACAACAACACGAGTACCTGAAAACGATAGCTTCTCAGCAGATAATTTTTATTTTCAGCAATTAGATTATTAATTGGACTGTCATAAATTTTATCTATATAGTTTAACGATAATTCATGACGTCCACTAGATACTGTGAGATTATGCGATGTTGTTATACTTGCGATCTACTGTCACTTATATTGCGACTAGGAGTTTGATTAATTGATTGAGTATTGTATTTGCTTTCTGAAGACTGAAATTATCTGAACTATATTTGCAAGTATTTGTTAAAATTCATCTTACGATATTATCAGTTTTTGATACTTTTCCTATCAAGATCATTTAATTTGGTGAAATGTTGTGAATTCGAACTTATCACTGATTCTCACACCACATGGTTCTCCGTTTCACATCATTTGGTATCAGAGCATAGTTTAGATAGAAAACTTGCATCATTAAGAATTTGGTTTGTTTCTTAAAAAATTTGCATTTAGGAATTCCCAGCATTCATTTAGGTCTTTATTTAGTGAGTCTCAATCACCATTATGGATGCCACATATGCACACGGCACATATGAGAAGAAAAGTTGTTTAAATTCGAATACTTTCTCATCCTATTTATTATGAATAATGTGTTATAAGAGGAGTATGCCACATATGCACACGCCACACTGTGTCGCCCGCCTCGCCAACGCCAGCGATGGTGCAGGCATGCCACGTCGTGCTGCAACGCTTGCGGTGAGCCATTTTTTATTTTATTTTATTTCATTTTTTCAATTTTGACTTATTGAACTTTGACCAATTCAGCTAAAAGTTTTTGATCTCGAGATCCGCTGATCGCGTGCAACAAATAGCCCCTTACCTGCAAAATCTGAGAGTTAGTTGTTGAACTGCAGTGCTCTACAGTCTATAAATAGACCCCTCCAGTTCTAAAGCAAACACAACAAGCTCTCTCTTCTCCCTCTCTCTTGAACTTTTACACTGTAATATCTCTGCAACATGAAGAGCTCTCTTTTTTGTCAAAAATGAACTTGTATTTCACTCTAAAGAGGCACGTTTCTCATCTGAGCAGGAAACTCACACTCACGCTTAATCCGGGTGATGGTACATTTTGAGGAATTTTATCGCTAGTTGACGCGACCACTTCAATGCTCGGGCACTATGGCGGTCTATATCTTCTATAGAAGTGACTAGCAAGATTGCTCTCTTCACATGCCTGCTTCTTTTCTCCTGCTTCTTTTTATATTCATATTGATTTTATTGTTGTATAATTGTTGCTCATTATTGCATGTTTAAGCTTTAAATTTAGAAAAAATTTCACTATACCCGCCTACTTTGCTTCATAATTAGAAAAACTCAGCTTCATAATTTTATTCACTATAGCCTCATTGACATCAGCATAAATGATTCCTTCTAACCATCATTTCTTTATATATTTTTATTTTCTCTTTTACCCTTCCCTATCGCCCCAACATTACTCTCCCCTAAACCCTGACCCTGATGTAGAGTAATTCGCGGGTCGACATGCATGGTTAGATCGCCATGTGGGTTAGAAAGGGGCGGTGAGTCATCCTTCGGGGATGTCAGGGGGCGCAGCCCCTGGACCAAATTTTTTAGAATCGATCTTTTACAGATCTCGTTTACTCGTGCTTGTGATGAGTTTTGTTTGAGTTTGTGATCAATGTGGTATTTAGATATAAAAAAAATTGGGGATAATTTGACATCAGTGAGGGGGTCTGCTGATTATGACGATGCTGATATGAGGGCTGCGACTCATAATCGCAGTCCTATGTGAGGATTGCGACTATGATCGCAGTCCTATATTAGAAGACTGCGACTATGATCATAGTCTTTTTATTAATTGAAAATCAGGAAGTTTTGTAAGGAATGCTATCATTGTTGTAGTCCCAATATAGGCTGAAGAATTGTGTTTTTGTGAGGACTGCGATTACGACCGCAGTCCTAATAAAGATTAAAAAATAAGTCATTTTTGTGTGCATTGCGATCGTGAACGCAGTCCTATAAAGAGTCAGAAACATGTCCTAATAATGAGGAGTACGATCATAGTCGCAATCCTATAAAGACTAAAAAATAAGATATTTTTGTGAGGACTGTGATCACGGACGCAATCCTCATAAAAAGGACTGCGATCATGGTCGCAATCCTATAAAGACTCAGAAATATGACATTTTTATAAGGACTGCGATCATGGTCGCAGTCCTCAGAAATAGGGTACCAACAGTTCGCATTTTTGAAACGGTCCGCTTTTTTTAAAGCGATTATTGCGGGGCATTTGCGTCTTTCGCCACGGAGGAGAGCTTTTGCGTTTTACACGTGGGCACACCTGGTTGGTTTAAAAAGAGAGGTGACTGAAGCGAAGAAAATTATGAAGCTGAGTTTTTTTTCCTAATTACAATTTGACATAGGAGGCTGTCGCAAAATCCTCTTTAAATTTAGTCAGCTTAAAATATTTGAAATTTAGGAAAATACAGGATAAAAACAACGTCTACAATGTCATGTCAGACTGGACGAACAACCGGTGGTCAGCCTGCAGCTACATCATGGCCCTCATCACCACCGACGACCCCAACACGCCCGCCTTGCTCGCCTGCCGATCTCTGCAGCATCTCGCTCGGCTTCACCATCAAGCCTAACACTAATTTCAATAGGTAACGCTTTTAAAGCTCCATCTCCGTGCATGCATGGTGCTACAAGAAATGATTATTTAGAATTCTTTTTTAATGTTTAATTACGTCCTATAATTCTATTTGTTAGAAGAAGGAAAAAGCAAATGCAAAAAAAAGGGGGTTTAGTTACTAATTCACCTCTTGTTGCACAAAGAAAAATCAAATAAACTATTTTTATAATTATGACTGACTCAAAGAAACAATCACATACAAGCATGACAAGTGCGTTGTAAATAAGTGTGTATTTAGAGTCCGTTTTGATCTAAAATGTGTAGCACAACTAGATCGCAATCTAAGGAACAAGAAAGGACAGTTAACTGGGCTTTTTGGTGTATTCTCGACAGAAGAGCTATAGATAATGGGCCAGATCAGATCAAAACCCAAACGGTTAGTTTTACTGGGTTGGGCCGTAAGTTAATATACTGAAAGACGATAATGTTACAAGTTTAAGGCACAGTGTTAGGAAAATGTTCATCCCCTGCCTGCTTGTTGTTTATTTGAGTCATTTATAAAGAACAACTTCTTAACATGTCCCCGCTCAGCAGTGGCTCAGGATCGCTTAGAGCACAATATTTTTTCGTGGTCACCGGTTCGAGCCTGCATGCTAGCAGACATTCTTTTTCCCCCGGCGCGGCCACGTCTAGGTCTTGATTCGCTCCATGACGGTCCCAGTGAGTCTCGCCGGCGGTTGAGCTAATTAAAAAAAACTTCTTAACGTAAAACCAATTTGGCCATCAACATAACTTAGAAAATCACTGAGTGGCTACAATCAAATGCATGTTGCATAACTCACCGACAGAGAGAAATCAATCACAAAAAAAAAAAAAAAAAAATTAAACCCAACATAAAAAAACATTTAAAATCCACAGGAAAATGATTTAAATAACAGAGCGCCAAGAGCAAACATTATATCGATCATATATATATATTGATTTATCTTTTTCTTTTGTAAATTAAAATAATAACAAAAACAAATAACACTCTTGGGTTCACTTCAATATGGGAGATTTTGAGTGAGTTCTCTCTCTTTAAAATTACACAAGTCTAAATCTTTTATACTAAAATAAGAAAAAGTTATTCAATAAAAACAAGATAACCAGAAGTAAAAGATGATGATACTAGAGTTGATACTTTAAGAGTGTGGATCGTTTGCAAGATGAGAAATTGGCTAGAATTATGGTTGGCGAAAATAAGCCGATAACATCATTGCGAGCCCGATTAAAGGCATACATAATGTTCTAGCATAAAGAAAAGGCATATATAATATGTGTTCTTTCCTCTTTTCTTGGAAAATAACATAACATTTAAGGAAATTCTTTTTCTTTTTTGGTTTTAAATGAATATGCATGGTGTGTTTGGATTCATGGAAGAGGGAGGAAAACGGAAAGTGGAAAAGCTCATTTTTCACTTCCTTTGATTGTTTTGAGTAGGAAATGAGAAATGAGAAATGAGAAAACCTCTTTTTCTTTTCTTTTTCGCGTTTACACATCTCTTTGCATTATCATTTGTCACTTTTAGAGTGCTACAGTTAATTTTGTGGTCATGTAAATCTCGCTTGGAATAAATTGTAACTTAATGCATTAAATTTGATGTCATATAAATCTCACTCACAGTCCAATTACAGTGCAAAAATATTATATCAGAATTAACATTTATTTTATATTATTTTATGATCAACTTTGTGCTTAACTTTCCCACTTTCACTTTACGTTATTAACCAAACATCGAAAAACACAATATACTTTTCTACTCACACTTTCACATTACAACCAAACATCAAAATTGAGAATTACACAAATCTTATTTTTTCATTATACTTTCATATTTTTCATCCTGATTTTTCATTTATATCCTTTCACATTTTTCATCTTCATTGGATCAGTAGAGTCCAAGTTACTAATTCGTCCCTTTGAGATGGGTGAAGAACTGGTTATCGGCTTGTCTTCTACTTGTCTTTTGTAGATGTCAATAAGTTAGACATTGTTCAGGCCAGTTAGGAAGCTTGTCTTTTTTAGAGTGTCAACAAGACCCCCTTCAAAGCTTTCGTGAATCTGCAATGGAATGGTTCAGATTCTGAAATACTTTGAACTGATTTGATGGTGTGTGGGTATGAATGTGAACGTCGCCTTGGTGGTTGAGTTCAACTTCGCCTTTAACTCTGCTTTCGGGTTGGAATAGGTTCGTCGAGGAATTATGACAATCCACTTCCATGTAGCTTCGCGCTTATGGGTAGCTTTGCGCTTGGGTCTCCCGGTGTGGCTTCGCTTCGGATCGGGCTGGAACGACGTTCCTTTCCGAGGCTAACTGCTTTTTGCAAGTTGCGAGAAGGGTTGCTCCCTTTTTCGAGATTAGAATAACCTCTCTTGCATTAACGAGGGAGATATTCCCTTTCTGAAGTTCAAATAATTTCGTGTGCATTCTCAAGGGAGACTATTCCCTTTCTCAAGGCCAAGCACTTGAATGTCTTAAATTCGCCCGTGCCTCCAAGCTTGAAGTAGTGGCGGCGTGGTTAGGCCATGAGGCCTATAAATATGACACTTGTAGTCCTTTTCAGAGAAACATACTTTTTTTTTCTGAAAAGTTTGTTTATGACATCTCCTCGTTGCCTAGGAAAGGAGATTCAGATCTCTGAAACAGTGGGGATGCCCACTCCGATCGTTAACCGGCCAAAAGCTGGTGAGTCTCGGTCATCCAGAGACTTTACCAATAAACTAGTGACTTTAAGGAGTTTATCTCCCTTAATTCTCTTAACTTTACCAGCTATTTTAGGGATCGAATTCCCTTGCTTCTGTATTTGGCTAACTTTCAGAAAAGGATTTCAGCCCTATTTTTCAGCTTCTTGGCGAAGCTATCATTCTCGCTCGAAAGATCTTTTCATGCAGAGATCTGTTAAATCCGCCTGCTAAATCTGCCAAATAGGCAGGGCTTAGGACTTGGCCTTTTTTTAGACTTCTCCAGCCTAACTACCTTGGGCGGGGCTAAGACTTGGCTTATGCTAATCTAGTCTGTCATTACTGTTCAAGCGAGGCTATCCTCTGCTTAGCTAAAATCCATCTTCAAGGCACAACTGGATCGAACATGAATTGCTTCATTCAAAGAATTTTAACTTAGAATTTCATATTTCCCTTTGCATTTTCTTTTCTTTTGATTTAATGCTAACTTACTTTCAGTTTGCATTGCAGCAAACTGTGCTCGTCAGTTTTTCGTCATGATGAAAGAGACCAAAAAATTTTCCCTTGATCTTAAAGTTTTGAGCATAAGCAAGAGGAACATATTGGAGCAGCTGATGCACATTCCAAGAAGGGGTTGGCAGTTGCTTATCTGAGATGATCCACTTCGAGGGGCTGGTAGTCGCTCATCCGAGATGATCCACTTCGGGAAGGGGCTGGTAGTCGCTTGCCCGAGATGGTCCACTTCGAGAAGGCGGACGTCACCGGTAAGGTCTCGGATCCTTTCTTTACCAATTTTTGTTTAAGGAAGATTCAGCTTTCTGGTGGCAATCAATCCTTTGCCAATTTTGATCAAAGAAGATCCAGCTCCCAATCTCTCGCCAATTTTCATCAAAAAAGATCCAGCTTCTTGATGGCGAAATCTGCCATTAAGTGAAGAATTATGGCCTTGTGTAGGAGGAAGACCTTTTGTGTTCAGTTGGGATGGTTTATCACCCTAGAAGTAGATAGGACAACTTGTATGCTTTTGGAGAAAAGATTCTGTTGTATGAAAGACAATCTTGATGTAGTATCAATGTATCTTCCCTTTTGAATCAATAAAATGTTCATTTTCTACTTATCTACTTTGTTCCCCTCTTTTTCGATTCAAGAACACCTGGAATGGACTAGCTTAAGTAAGTCTTTTCCTTAGGAGGAAATGAAAGTTCTTAGCGGAGCTAAGCTTCCAGCGGAGCTAAGCTTCCAGCGAAGCTAAAGACAAATTTTCAACTAAGTTAGGAACAAGTTTCTGACAAAGCTAGCACTGAATTTTCGTGAAGTTAGAGATGAGCTCTTAATGGAGCTAAGGCTCGCCTTTCGGCGAAGTTACGCAAGCGTCGCGCGAGGTCAACGCTGAACTCACAGCAGAGTTAGCCCTTGGCGGGGCTGAAGCAAGGCTTCTCAGGAAGGCGCTTAGGCGCCGTTTCAAATTGATTTGAAACGGCCACCTGCGCTCCTTTTGAGGAGTCAAAATTAAGACATTTTATGTCTATAAAAGCCTGATTGGGATGAAAGAGAGAGAATCACTTCTCTTTAAATTTTAGAGAAACAAGTCTCTTTTTCCTCTTTATCCTTCGTTAAGATTTTCAGAACTTTTCAGTTCTTCCATGGCTTCCAAAAGATGAGCAGGTAAAGATGCTGCAACCCTTGCGACGGAGGAGCCTTCTCCTCCTCCAGTCATCGAAAGCCCCATTGCGAGTAGGGATTTTTCTCTTTTATTCAGAGATTTTCATCTCTTTTTGAAGCCAATTTCTGGCTATTTTATGATGAATCTGGAGTAATTGCCATAATCCAGTGATCTCAGGGAGTTGCTCTCCCTTAATTCAAATCCACCGAATTTTTAGGGGATTTACTTCCCCTTCAATTTCGTGATTTGAAATCTAGAAACGAAGGGTCTCTTCTTCAAGCTTCTATGCGAAGTTAGCCCTTAGGTCTATTCACGTTCTGTCACATGGCAGGATGTGATGCTAGCTCTCGAAGCGTAGCTGGGAAAAGGACCTTAAAGTCCTTTGAATAATTTTAGGCACAAGTGCCTTTCCAGCGAAGTTAGCCCTTGGGGGGCTTCTTTGCATTCTGTTCAGTGACAGAATGCGAAGCTAAGCTTCTGAAGCGAAATTAACACTTGGATATTTTTTGCATTCTGCCTTCGTGCAGAATGCGAAGTTACGCTGCAGTTGCGAAGCTGAGCTTCAGGGCGAAGCTAATGCTAGGCTAGCTTCGCTTGGAGAGTGAAGATATGCCTTAGCAAAAATTTTTTGCTTTAGCTTTATTTTTCTTTAGCAAATGAACTAATATGATTTCTTCTTACTTTTGCAGTGCACTATCTCCGGGTCCTTTGAACAGTCTCTTCGGAACAGTCAGGAAACTGGATGGCAATGTTAGCCTACAATTCCAGGGGCAAGTCTCATTATTCAGTAAGTGAAGTGCTCCCAGTCGGGATGCCCTTATCTACGTCGGAGATCAGCGTACTATGAGAAGCATCTTAACTACTGATCCCCTCGAGGATTGTGACCGAAAAATCTATCGGAAGCCCGGCTTTATGTTTGGGGATACAGCACCAGATACCAATCATCAGCTGCTGGCTTGCAAAGGGCAGTGAATTTTCAATTTGGATGGTGAGAAGTATTATCTCCCATTTAGCAAGCGTTATTTTTCATTGTCTTTCTTCCAATGCGTGACGAGAGTTCGGAAGATGAAGTGGCAAGTGACTCAGACTACCGACTCCGTTCACCTGGGGAAATTGATAGCTCCTTCTCCCGGTTATACAAGGGCAGGTCTTCCTCGCTGCGTATTGGGTCTTCACCCTGAGAATATTCTCTCAGACATCCCAGTGGGGGGAAATCCCGCCGTGGCTCAGACTTTTGGAAATCAGTTCTTCAAGGCTCGTGGTAATTATCCAGCCATTGATTTCAAGACCCCTGGGTGGATTCATCCCCCAAGGCCTGGTGGAGGGACTTGACCTTACATATCTTGGCCCATTTTGAAGAGGATCTGGAGAGATTGGGACTCTATGAGGCTGTTAGGGCAACCTGTTACAGCATCCAGATGAGCGTAGCGAATTTCTACACCATCTTTGAGTGATACTGCCCAGTTATAGGGACTTTCTTCATCCATGTAGGCAAATTGGGCATGGTTTTGTATGAGATGTGGGAAATCTCTGCCCTGCCCTTGGGATCTCTCCCATATGAAGAATATTTCCCGTGCGAGGCGGAATTAGCACTTCTAGAGAAACAGGAGCCCGCCTTGTTTGAGACTTACCGGGAGTTGATGTGCCACCTTTACATTTGCTCGAGTATGCATGGGAGCCATAAGGGAGCTTCATGCAGTTCGAAGAGCTAGGGAATTATTTGTTCCCCAACCTGGAAGATGCTCCTGAAACAGCTCACTGAGGGGTTGCAGACGAGGACATTTTCTGAAGGATGTAAGAACACTTCCAAGGGGATATGATTTTGGAAGAAGATGATGGACCCTATGAGAAAGGTGATATTCTCCGGAGTTTCCATCACCAGGCTCATCGACCGATGTCCCGCAGGGCACTTTTGGCCGGGTTTTTATCGGTTTGGCTGAAGAGATGCGTGATGCTATCTTCTTCTGGCGACGTCATTCTTCCGACTGTCTTATTACCGGCTGTTTGTCTAATCCACGGTCGTTCCCTTAGACTTCACCCGGCAATGGTGTGTTATATTCAATGGGGCCTTCGTGCATTAACGGAGGCTTTCTGTAGGCCACCAACGACGAAGAGGGGAAAAGACACTATCTTGCCTTGTGACGGATCAAACCCCAGGATCGGTTTGCCATACATCTATTTGATGGCATGGTTCGCCCTTCACTGCCCCTCCATTATCCAAGCCAGTGAGGAGCCTCCAGAAGGTGTCCGAATGGCGCTTCTTCATCGGTTTAAGGGATGTTCATGGTCACGGACTTATGTGGCCACAGTTCGCAAACTGTTGTGCCGGCATGACGTCTACAGTCTTTTTCAGTGCTTTCCCTACATTCGCGATGTAGGTTATGGCGAAGAATTCATGGATGTAGGGGATGGGCAGATGTCACTGAGCCGGGGGTCTTCGAATGGCTGGTTAGCATCCGACCATCCCATCTGGTGTACAGGAGTGGGGATACCTGCTACTTGGAACCGTATGTCCCAAGTCAGTTTGCTCGTCAGTTCGGGTATGACCAACTATATGTAGGTAAGCCAACACCAACCTGGCCTTCATAGGTAGCCTCATTGATGGTGCTCGTACCTGACGGTTCTACATCGCTGGCTGTACTGTGGCGCGGCTGTGTATGCCGCTGAGGACTCCGAACCTTCCGACTACTTTGGGGTTCTGTCAGTGGTACTGAACTTCGAACTCCGCACCAACCGGATTTTCTATTAACTCATTTGGTGTGAAATTAATCTCTCAGCGGTTGAAGCGGAACGTCACCGAGAGAGGCGAGGGCAGGAGAGTCTGTGTGCTAGGCCTCGAAGAGTTTGTCTCTACTGTTGATGTAAGGCCTCGGACGCAGAAAGTCCTCGCTTTGAAGGAAATATGGATGTTGAGGCTCCACCAGATGCTCCTGGTGGGGTAGGGACGGCCCCATGGAGGATGTGGAAGTAGAAGAGGTAGAGGAAGAAGATCCGATGTCTACTTCAAACGAAAGCGGCAAGGTGGATCTCGCAGGAAGAGGATAGTGAAGAAGCCTCGTCACTACACTCCCACCGTTATTGCAGAGGGTGAATCAGTCGCAGTGCTTCCTCCTCCTGCTCCGTTAGTTATCAAGCTATCGGCCCGGAGGCAGACTGTTGATAAAACTGCTCCTGACCTGAGTAAGATCAGTTCTATTCTTGCGACATATATTTATATATATTTCATACAGCTCATTCGTTTATCCTATGATTCAGGAACCGAGACAGCGAGAGAACCGAGAGCCGAGGCTGTAGGAGAACAGGGGGATTATTATGATCCTCTGTTCACTTATAAAGAGGGTGACGAGGCTAGCTACTTCGTCGTCTCAGAAGACTCTGGAGGTGATGCGGCTGACGTCGGTCCTTTGGGTGTTGGGACCTCTAAAGGAAGTCCCCTAGCTTCCAGCTCTATGGGATAGACCATAGAGGATTCGGCGAGTGAAAGTGAGCTAGCCGTTCCTCTTGACTCTGTCATAAATTTTTCTATGGAGCCTGAGGGGATTGATGCTGCCGTCGAGGCAGTTCAGAGAGAGACTGCGGCTGAGACAGTTGAGGTGATATCACTTCTCGATAATACTTTGATCTTTTGTGAGTAATTCTCTCTTGATATTCATTATGCCTCGCTCAAACAAAATCTTGCCGCAGGTGTTCCGCCTTTGGGTGCATTGACTCCAAGGGAGCCAGCCAATTTTTCTAAGGGAATCAGAGGTGAAGTAAGTACTTCGACCGCAGCGGACGTTGCCGAGTTGGATGCTTTGTATCACGACCTGCCCTCTTATCAGCTCGAACTGGTCAGTGGAAAAGAGGCTGAGGGGATAGTGGTTACGGAACCAATCTCACTTCCAACTACATCGGTAAGTGAGATGCCAGTGGTTTCACCAACGCTGCCTATCCTGCCAACCGCGGAGCTGAAGGTAATTACCAGTCCTACTTCTCCAACACTGGTTGTTGAGCTAGCTCTCCCGGAAATAGTCACCAGCCCTACTTTGATTGTGGCTAGTGTACTGGTTTCAATGAGGACTCCTCCGAGATTACCGGTGACCCCTCATATTTCTCCAGTCAGTGCTCCTGTCATTTCTTCTATGGTTATGTCAGTGAAACCGGTAGAAGCTTTGCCTTCAGGGGCCACTCGTTCACCAAAAGTAGTTGAAGCCGAGAATGAATTTGTGGCTGAGCTAGTCGACAGCTTTTATAAGAGCTTGAAGCAATCTGTGCTTTGGTCTTGAAGGGCTCGACTACCTCGTTCTCTGCTTTAAATGTGGTCCTCTCTCAAAGTAATGACATCATTCGAGACTTTGAAGGGGATGACCAAGTAGCCACATGAGAGCTTCTAGTGGAGAGGCTTGAGAGGGATGTAGACGAATGGCGCCGTCTCAGTCATTCAGATTTGAACTCCTCAGTTAATGAACAGCTTGGACACCTCGCTGCTCAAATGCGTGAAGCTCATCTTGCGGCACAGGAAGCAGCTAAGGCAATATCTTCAGATTTAAAATCCTTGGAGACAAGAAAAGTAGAAATTGGAGATGCCATAAATGCTTCTAATAGTGCTCTTCTCGACACTGAGGATAAGATTGAAGAGGCCAAGGAAATGATCAAGAAAGCCAATCTTCTTTTGCTCAAGGCTGAACTGGTGCGTCTTGAGGAGATTGCGCGGTTAGAACAGCTTAAGGCTCAAAATGACGAAGTCCTATAATAGGAGCTAGCACAGAGGGCAACTTGGCTGAAATTGAGGCTCGTCTGTCCCAGACAGCGAGCTTTAATGAGACTGAGTTGAGGTCACAGGCATTCATCAGAGCTGCTGAGGAGAGGAAGAATAGGCTGGCCATCCTTGAAGAACGGATCAAGTCTTACGAAGCACCCTCATAGCTTGTAATCCATGTATCCATGTATCCCTCTTTTAGAATCAATAAAAAATAATTTATTTGACTCCTCTGTTGTATTTTCAACTTATTTTATCTTCTGAATTTATAATTCTTACTTTTAAGTTGTATATAATGATATAACTAATCTAATCAGAGGTGATAAACTGATTGAATCAGTTACAAATTTGAGAAATGACTCGACTCAAATCATATTGAGATGAGGATGGAAGAAATGAGCTTGACGATCTTTACTGTTCAGAGGTAAATATTAACGTAACTGATTAAAAATCATCGGAGGACCTGGACATGATGATTAGAAATCACCAGATATAAAGCCTTGTCATTCAGATGTGACGAACTAGACATAACAATAAAGAAAGATGAGATTGGATATTCATCGGTTCAGAGGTGACAAACTAAACATAGCCGATTAAGAACTTACCAACTCGAAGTGTTTACGGTTTAGAGGTGACGAACTGGACATAACAGTAAGTAAAAGGGAAACTTGGCTATCTGTTGGTTCAGAGGAGGTAAACTGGACATAACCAATTGAGAAGCCACTAAGCTTGAAATTTTGTCATTCAGAGGTGATAATCTGGACATGATGACAAAATGAAGGTGAATCTGATTTTAGGGACCCGTCTATTCAGAGGTGATATACTGGACATAATAGACTAAGACACACTAAACTCCTAATCTGCTGCCAGAGGTAGTCGCATTAACTTAACAGCTAGCCCACTGGGGACTGCAAGGGTGAATTAGATCTGGGCACCTGTTGGTTCAGAGGTAATATGGTTATAACCAACTAAGAGACATCAGGCTCACAATTCGCTATTCAGAGGTAGTCATATTAACATGACAACAAGAACTCCTGACCTTTCTAGAGGGAAGGAGAACAAAGTTATGGACCTATCTGTTTAGAGGTGGAGAACGGGACATGACAGTTGAAGTACCATAAGAAGGGAGATCTAGGTATCCGTCAGTTTAGAGGTGATAAACTGGACATAACCGATTAGAAATTGCTAGACCCAAAACCCTGCCGTTCGAGGTGGCGAATTGGATATAACGGCCAAGGAATAGTCCCTACTGGACTGAAAGATGAGACTTGGTTATCTGTTGGTTCAGAGGTGATAAACTGGACATAACCGATTGAGAAGCCACCAAACTCAGGATTTTTACCGTTCAGAGGTGACAAGCTGGATATAACGGTAAAAGAAATAACCCCATGGGGGAAAATAGGATTTGATTATAAATTTCGTGGGAAATTGATATCTCTTTGGATATTTTTGGAAGAAATTGTCAGAGGTGTATTGTTAACGTGACAACTAAGAAAGTCCATCGGGGACTGAGTGGGAGATAATAGACTTTGAAAAGAGTCTACTAGAGATTTGCTGGGGAGCTGAGAAATATGAATCTCATAAAAGATTACATGTCAGAGAACTCCGTGGGAATTTGTAAAGTAACTTGTCAGAGGTGTGATGTTAACTTGACAAGGATTCATTTACTGTCAGAGGTGTTTGAACATAACAGTAGTTTGAGTAGACCTGTCATTCTTTTGAAGAGAGTACAAGCGAGGTTTATTCACTGGGGATGTTGACCAAACTCACAAGGATGTTGGTTTTATCTGCGAGGGAATAGGCCAGAATCTCACCATCAAAGGTTTAATGTTAACATGATAGGTTAGACTAGTCATTTTGCAAGGGATATGAATACCTTTCTATGTGATCTTATCATTCATGGACAGGAATTGGTAAGTGATTTTGGAGAGAGAATCAACTAGGAACAGGTCCCTTAAGATTTTTAGCAAATTCTCAGCTGTCAACGGATTTGATATGCCTTTACCAACTACCGTTTGAGTCAGGCTAGCCATGCTATTCCCCTTAGCATGATGAGTTGTCAAGGACTTATGTTGGGCTTAAAGGCCAACATTTCCCTCTATCCTTAGCCGTTGGAGGCGTTGGATTATTTTGCTACTTTGAGTAACACGATGCTTCCCCTAGGTTTTCACTCTGTAGGTGAATCGGGGTTAAAGGAGTAGACATGGATTCCACGAGATCTTGGTCTGAAGATTATCATTCCTCATGGACTCTCTGTCAATCCTTACCTTATTTCCATATTGAAAAGATTCTGTAGGAGAACATGTCATGAACCTTTTTCGATAAGTTCATTTTGACAAGTCATCAGATGGACTTATTTGTTTGGTCGGACCTTTTGTCGTTGGGTTGAGCTTTGATCGATCGAAGCAAAGCAGGGAGGTATGCCACCATTATACATAGAAAAGTCAGTCTAAATGAGCCATCTGCCTGAAACCGTGGCTTAGGCATGCTTGACTTCAAAATATGACCTATTCTTCTAAGTTGAAGATAGCTACATGTTTATATGAGAAGAGTGACAAGGCTAAAATGAAGTGAATTTGTAACCTTGACTCTTTTTGATACAATCGATGTTCGATCAGCTCGACACTGGTTTGTGGTTGTATGATCTTGTTAGAGAAAGAGAGGAGAGCTCTTTCTTCATATCTTGGATCTGAAGGTCTTGATAAGAGGTGTAATGTTAACTTGATCATGAGAAAGATCTTATCAAGGATAATACTTCTTTAGGAACTTGCAGTTGATTGGCATCAAGAGTAAGTCTTCGTCTGAAGTCATAAGGCGATATGCTCCATTCGAATAGATTGTTTCTATCACAAACAGTCCTTCCTATTTGGGCTAAAATTTGCCTTTGGTTTTGTGTGTCATGATCATCGGTCGTCTGACGGCTAAAACTAAATCTCCTTTCTGGAAAATCCTTTGCTTAACCTTCTTATTGAAGGCCTTTGAGATCCGCACTTGATACAACTCAATATGTTATTGAGCTTATAGCTGTTTTTCATCTAAGGCTTCGAGCTCTTGGAGACGCAAGCGATCATTGTCCTCCTTTGTCATTCTAGTCATTAAAGCAACTCGTAATGACGGCATCTGTATTTCTAACGGTATGACTGGTTCGCACCTGTATACCAGGAAAAAAGGTGTATTACCTGTCAGGGTCCGAACTGTGGTTCGGTAGGCCCAAAGACATTCACTAAGCTTCTCATTCCAGTCTCGCTTTTTTGATGAAATGAATTTTTGAGTAGCTTAATGATTATCTTGTTGAATTCTTCCGCTAAGCAATTAGCGGTAGGGATATAAGCAGTTGATGCCACATTCTGAATCTGGTATCTATCACAGAATCGATAGAATACCTGGCTTGCAAATTGGGGACCGCTATCATGGATGATCCGCCTAGGGATACCAAATCGATGGATGATATGGTGTTTGATAAAATTAACCACGTTAGAAGTTTTAATTCCATCAGTAGTATAGCTTCTGCCCACTTTGAAAAGTAATCGATTATTGCTAAGATAAACCGGTGACCTTTTGTTGAAGAGGGGCTGATCGGCCCTATGACATCGATTCCCTCCGCTTCAAATGGCCACGCAGTAACAGTTGGATGGAGTAACTATGGAGGCTGATGTATGAAGTCTGCATGGATTTGGCATGCTTTACACCTTCGTGCATATTAGATGGCATCAGCTATTATGGTTGGCCAATAAAATCCAAGCCTGTGTAATCAGTCTTTGAGTTTTGAGCCTGGCTGATGAGCTCCGCATATGCTGTCGTGCGCTTCTTTAAGAACTTCTTGTGCTTCTGAATTAGAAAGGCAACGGAGGAGGATACCGTTATATGAACGACGGTAGAGTTTCTTTACTATTGGATCATAGTAAAAACGGAGAGACCTTCGTCTGATAGATATCGCTTCTTTAGGGTCATCCGGTAGTAAACCATGCAATGCATAGTTGATGAGGGAAAATTGCCAATCTCTCGGTTCGAGATCCATCGAGATGTTATAAACCTCTTTGGTTCTCTACATATATTTAGAACAAATAAGGTGTCGAGTAGCCACTGTAAGGTGATACTTGATGTCGACTGGTAAGGTTAATGTTGTTGCTAGTGCAGCCAGAGCATCGGCCTTAATATTCTGAGATCGGGACACATGACTGATATAAAAGCTGTTAAATAGATTAGCCATTTTGATGACTGCGTGATAATAAGGTACTAAATCTTTGTGACGGACCTCATACTCGCCTTGGACCTCATACTCGCCTTTAACCTGATTGACAATCAGTTTTGAATCACCATAAGTTTCAAGGTAGCGTACCCCTATTTCATGAGCAAACTAAAGGCCAATGAGTAGAGCATTGTATTCTACTACATTGTTGGAGCATGATTCCGTCAGAGAAAATGCCCTAGGAAGGATATGATTTTGTGGTCAGATAAATATAACACCCACACTAGTAATGATCTTGCCTTTAGGGCCTATTCGTGATGTTCCATCGAAGAACATCTGCCATACTTCATCCTCTGAAGTTATATTAGATTAGAAGACTTCATCTGAAATGTCTTCATGAGTTTTGAGCTTTCTGGAACCGGATGAGCGGTCAAGAACTCTGCAAGTGCCTGACCTTTAACCGCCTTCTGAGGGACAAAGAGCATGTTGTACTGAGACAAAAGGAGGGCCCATTTAGCTAATCTAGAATTCAATGATCCTGATTTCGTCATAAGAAAACACAAAGGATTCACTCTAAAAATGACATGTATGGTTTGACCAACTAAACAATGTCGTGTCTTCTGAATATCAAAGACAAGAGCTAAGCATTCCTTCTCAATAAGGTTATAGCAAGACTCCGCCCCTATCAGAGTCCTGCTCAGATAATAAATAGCCTGTTCGTGACCATTATAGTCTTTTTGAGCAAGTAGAACACCAAGAGAATGGTTCATGGCTTTCACATAAAGCAGGAATGGTTTTCCGATGTGGGAGCTACTAAAACTGGAGGTTTTGTGAGATATCTTTTGGTATCTTCGTATGCTTTTTGACAGACTTGATCCCATACAAAAGAGACACCCTTTTTCATGAGTCGGGTGAATGGTTGACAGCGGACTGAGAGATTTGCGATGAATCTTCTGATATAAGCCAGTCTACCTTGCAGGCCCCTCAGTTCTTTGAGATTCTTAAGTGGATGCATGCTCTGCATGCATTTGACTTTGTCTGGGTCAAGATGAATTCCCTTGATGTAACAATGAATCTAAGAAACTTGCTACTCGAAACCACCAAGAAGGATTTTGTCAGATTCATCTTCAGTTGATGAGCCAGCATTATGTCAAACATCTTTCTCAAGTCACGAAGATGGTCATTCTTATCGCGGCTTTTGACAGCAATGTCGTCGACATAACATTCTACCGTCTTTCGGAGATGGTCACGGAAAATTACACTCATCGCGCCCTGATAAGTTGCTCCCGCGTTTTTTAATCCAAAAGGCATCACGGTGTAGCAATACACCCCCAACGGTCTCCAGAATGAAGTATGTTTCTCGTCCTATGGATACATCTTAATTTGATTATACTCTAAGAAGCCGTCCATGAAAGACACTCTTTCGAATCCGCAGGTATCGTCAATCATGACATCAGTGATAGGTAATGGGAATTCATCTTTAGGACAGACTGCATTGAGATCGCGGTAGTCAATACGGATCTGAATTTTTTCATTCTTCTTGAGAACGGGGATGATGTTAGCAACCCAATCTGGATGTTGTTCCTCCCGTATGAAGCCCATGCAATAAGTTTATGGACTTCGGCTTCAATAGCCTCCATAATGTTTGGGCGAAATCGGTGTTGTTGTTGCTTAACTGGCTTGGCGTTTGGCTTGATGTTTAGACGATGCATGGCTACTTGTGGTTCAAGTCCGGGCTGTAGTCCGAATCTGGAGAACTGAAGGAAGGAGAATTAGCACTACACGACGCTCGTCTGCCCCTACGTGGTTCCCGCCCCTTCCAATCATATTGATGGATGCAGAGGGCAGATCTGGTAGATCTCGCGATATGCCCCTTTGCGATACTTCACAAGAGCTTACACCGATAGTCGATCAAAGACTGACTATCGGTTTAGAGGAGTGGTGGGGATTGGTCCTAACCGGCAATAGACTGAGTAGACCGTCACTAACTAACATCCCACTTGTTGACAGCAGGAGGGAGAAGTCTGGAGTAATTTTGACTTCCGTTTGCTCGCTAAAAACTGTCGCAAGTCAGATCCAGCCAAGCTTAAGCGACTCAGCGCAGAGACTCGGGTAGATCGCGCATTGATGCGTTCAGGTAATTTCGACACCACCTTCTTGCTCGCAAGCTTTGGAAGCGAAACACAAGATGATGCCTCGTTCCTCTCATTACCGAAGAGGTGATTGGCACTAGATAGCGCTTTAGCTCTATCTTCGTGGCTAAGAACTTTGGGAGCACCCTTAGGTGCTGAGGCTACATAAATACCGCTATCAGCACCCAGAGACGATCCCTTGGCTCTCCTGCGAAGAGCGAACTTAGCGCTTGAGGAACTGGAGAGCGAAGCACACTGTGGCACTTTATTCGTCACCTTGTTGCGAAGGTGGTTAGCACTGCTAGGTGCTTTAGTTCCAACCTGGCGGATGGGAACTTCACGCGTACCCTGAGGTACTGGCCCTGTGCATATCACGCCACCAGTAACTTCGCTCGTGAGAACGAGGCTGATGCGAGGAGTTACTGCTCCTGAATTAGGCGAAGGCATAGTTGCCGTTCTAGCCTCGCGGCTAATGACCTCGGCGAAGCAGGCACACATTTTGTCTTTATCTTCGCGTGATAGGCGAGTCTGTGGTGTAGCTGCGCCTGAAGCTTTACACGAAGCTTTCTGTTTTGGATTCCACATCTGCTTTGGGAGAGGAGATTTAGGTTCGCAGGAAACCTGGTTAGCCTCGCGCGAGGCTGAGAGGAGTTGGGAGGAGGCTCGTTCTGATTTTTGCTCCGAAACCTTGGCCATCGAGACCTTCCTATGCTTCCGTATGTGGAGCACTAGACTACCTTTAGAGAGCAGCTCTTTGAATTTTCCTTGGTCGAAATGAATGACCAGGTTTTTGAAGTAACAGGCTCAGGATTCTGACCTTCGCATTGTGACACTGTCTCCTTATTACGCCAGAAGAAACATTTCCCCAGCGGAGTCGCCATCTTATTTTTCATTGATTTTACAAAGAGGAAAACTTACAAAAAAGTGTCGAGGAGCTAAATTACAAGTAATTGAAAAGAAAATTACAGGTAGATCTCCTCTGAGATTTCTGAAAAAATGTGCTGGTAGGAATCTGATCAGCGCGCGATCACTTTATCCCTTTGACGATGCGACCGATCAGATAATTGAACTACCTCCTCTTGGGAATTCCTTCTTGCCTGGTTCTAAAAATTCCTTGAGAGGGAGGAAGATCTTAGGGTATTAGCATCCTGAATTCATACTTGTAGGATTAGAGAAGTAATTCTCTGAATTTTTGGAAGCGAGAGAGTAGATCTCTAATCTCCTCTCTATCCTGGCTCGTCTCTCCCCTCCTTGTGTGTGCCTCTAGTAGGCTATTTATATGGAGAACAGGGATATAATCGCCCTGAAAATCTGCAAATAGATTGAGTCAATCTGTTTTGTATTTGGAAAGTAGCCTCGCCGTGAGGCTAGAATCAGCTTCTGCAAAGTTAGGGATAGCATATAGCGCTAATCCCTTGATTCGCTCCGCTAAATGAGAGATACTCCCTTGATCCTCTCTAGTTAATTGAGAGATCTCCCCTGATCTTCTTACTTGATCGGGAGAGTCAAAAGATCATGGCAGGCAACTGCCAAATTTGATTTCAATTAACATGATCTCATCTAGATATTTGATTTTATCTAGAGATTTGTTTAGTCAAAATACTATAAAGGACTCGCAGCGGAGTCACTGCGTTGAGCTCATAGCAGAGCTGGGAGAAGCTTCTGATGAAGCTAGAAGAAAGCTCTCAGCGTAGCTAGATAAAACTTATAGCGAAGCTACTAGTCAACCTTTTGCACGGCTGCGTGGAGATTCGAGCGAAGCTAACTTTTTGCGGAGTTAACTGAGCATTTCCAGGCGAAGCTGTAAGTTAGCTCGCAACGAGACTATGAAGGAGCTTCCTGCGATGCTAAGCAACTTTGGTTTCTCATGCGAGACTTATTTCGTGGGTTCGTGCGAGGCTAAGTGTTGAGCTAACTTAGTGTCTCTGAGCCTGCTTGGGCCTTCTCACGAGCTTTTAAGGACGATCTTGGCTTACTGTCTGTTTCACTGAATCAGTAGAGTTCAAGTTACTGATTCGTCCCTTTGAGATGGGTGAAGAACCGGTCATCGGCTTATCTGCCACTTGTCTTTTGTAGATGTCAACAAATTAGACATTGTTCAGGCCAGTTAAGAATCTTGTCTTTTTTAGAGTGTCAACATTTATAACTTGCGACTTGCGGTCACTTGTAACAAAACAAACAGAGCCTTACTTATTTAGCAACTAATATTTTTTTTGTTGCACGTAAAACTTCAGAAAATCATAAAAACTAGACTTGGATAAAATCAAAGTGAATATTTCAATACATAAACATTGTGATTAAAGTATAGTGTTCTTTTATACTTTCTTCCTTTAGAAAATGACGAGATGTTATGCATGTTTGGACGTGGTGTGCGGACTTTGAGGATTATTTTTCTTCTTTCATTGAGAGGGTTACACACACACGTATATGTACATGTATGTATATATATATATATACTTATATATGTAAAAGAGACTTGACTATTCCTGAAAGAAAATGACTTCAAATGTAAATGTAAAAACAGGTATCATAAACTTACCTGTACAATCCCTCTTGGAAGCAATGACATCACTAGTGCCAACAAAGATTCCAATGCAACAGGTCAAGAAAATTCCAGAGTGACGGAAGCATTACGTCATCAACCAATAAAGCACTAGATAATAAGAAATCTAGTCACAGTTAAAAAGAAAACTGATTGAGCTCCAGGGAGCCGTCAGTTTTAATTTAGCTGTCTTCCTTTAATAAAGTAGAAACCAACTGTTCTACTTTAATAAAGTAAAAAAGAATATCATCATTACTCTCTTAGCCGATAAGGAGAGCTGGCATGAATCTTATAGTCCCCTAAAGGGTCTATATAAGGAGCAATGCTCAGAAGGAGAAGACATCAGCGAACAACTTTCTTCTCTCTTGTAATCTCCTGCTCATGTATGGAGCCTACCTCCTTCTTATTGTATAATAATAGTATCTACCTTTGTAAAATATCTTTATTAATAACAATGTGCTTTGTGCATGCTTCTGACCTCCATCTTCCTCTCAACCTGGTACATGTACACACGTTGTGTAGAGAGAGATGTACCTCAGCCGTCAATTGAGAGAGTCTCTCTCAACTGTCGCTTCAATATGGTCACAGCTGACTGCGACATGGTTACAGTCCTAAAAAATCATATATTTTCAGTGTATTTAAGACTGCGACCATGATAGCAGTCCTCAGAAAAAGACTGCGACCAAGGTCACCGTCCTTAGAAAAGGATTGCAACCATACTAGCAGTTCTCAGAAAAATACTGCGACTTGGTCACAGTCCTAAAAAAAACTGCGAGCATGATAGCATCGCTCAAAATTGTGGCTGAAATTCAGCCACGTCGCCTAGCTGTACAGATCCCTCATTATATATATATATATATATATATATATATATATATATATATATATATATATATATATATATATATATATATATATTATATATATATATATATGAGGGATCTGTACCTTAGCCGATGGCTGAGAGAGACTCTCTCAGCTGGCGCTTCGTAGCTTAATTTTAACCACAATTTTGACTGCTGTTACCATTGTCGCAGTTTTATATGATGACTGTGATTAAGTCGCAGTGTTTTTATGAGAACTGCAGTCATGGTGGCAGTCTTTTCTAAGGACTACGACTAAGGTCGCAGTCTTTCTCTGAAGACTGCGACCAAGGTCGTAGTCTTTTTCTGATGACTGCTACCATAGTTGCAGTCCTAATTACACTGAAAATATATGATTTTTAGGACTGCGACCATCTTAGAGTCGACTGTGACCATGTTACACTAAGTTTGCGACCATTTTAAAGTGACAGCTGAGAGAGTCTCTCTCGGCTGTCGGCTGAGGTACATTTTTCACTATACACACACATAAAGAGATTTGATTACTTCTAGAAGAATTTGAGAATGAGTCTTTCCCACTCAAATTCAATGCTACGACATTTAAATACAAGATATATTTCATTAAAACTAATCTATATTATTTAAAAGAATTAAAAATAAAAAATCCGGTGTTTCTTATTCATGCATCGAGTAGGTAAAAAATAGATGACCGAAAGTAATTTATTACTTAGGTCAATGACCTTCGTCATATAAATTCCCGATCCGACCATTTGACCATAATCTAAATATTTAAAAACCTTCACACACAAACTTTTGCTATGTTTCAAATATTCTAAACCATTAAACCAACTAACTCATTATTTAGACTATTCATTTTGCGCTTACTTGAGAAATAAGTAAAAAACATTTAAAATATTTAGTTTTTTATTTTTAAGTGCTATTAATAATATAGATTAACTTAACAGAATGAACCTTCAATTTAAATGGCCTAACGTGAATTTTAATAAGAGCAATTAATCTCCATATTCTCTCCCAAAAGGAGTGGTGTGTGTATTGTCAACGTACTTGTGTGGTCCTTCGTGGCGCAAAATAATCATTAATGCATACGGTTGTTCTGGGCGCAGCATTCCTTGACTACTGGTTACAAAGACTCAGAATGGAGAGGGATTTGCTGCAGATCTTAATTTAATGCATGGAATGAGAATAGACAAAGACGTTGCAGGAAATAAATGAGTGTTGTCGATCATCTTTCCTTGCCACTGACCAAATCTTTGTTGTAGAACTTTGTCGTGAATAAGACTAAAACTTGTCAGTAAAAAGAAAAAAATATCTATCTTTTGCATGCAGATCTACATATATGTGGACAAGTTGGGATGTATAGTTTATGCATATTTTACTTGTATTCTATGCATCTAAATATTTTATAGTTTTGTAAATACATCTGATTTATTTTCTTTTTTCTTTATGTTCTACCAACAAATCTAATTTCACATTATATATATATAAACAAGTAAATTCATTAAATTCTTTATGTGATCACAGTTTCAAAAATATCGTTCAGTGATAAAGAAATGGGTATTAAATATCATGCAACATTTTAATCATGTTTCCACCAAACTACCACTCACGTTCGTTCATTCAAGGAAAAGGAAAAAAATAAAAATCACAAAAATTGCTCTGTATGTCAATACTATTTATGAAACTTTATAAATGTTACTTAAAAAAAAAAATGAGATGTTCAAAAATTTATCACAATCCAGCGAAGAGAGGTTTTCTTTCATAACTTATTCACAAAAATTACCCGTCCATCCATCTTCACCCTCACCGTCTCTCTCTCACACGCTCTCTCGCTCTCCGCCTCAGAGTAGCACCAGCAACCACTCAATCTCTCTCTTCTTTTCTCTCCTCTGGTTCTTCTTCTTTCCCTCTTCTTATCTTTCTCCCCTGCCCCCATCTTTCTTACTCCTACTTTTAGCAAACCCCAACCCTACTCCTTTTTATCCGTCTTCTTCTTCCTCCTTCCAGCGATCCTTCCCTCCTCCTCCTCTTTCGTCTCTCTATCCTCCTCGTCTTTTGCTCAATTTACACCGCTATGAGGTAGACTAGCAATATACTGTTTCCTATCTATTTGTTTACTATCTGACGTAAAAGCTATTTATTGATCACAAAGTTAAATTTAATTTATAGCTTGACATAAACATAATCTAAAGCCTCGGTCGTTGAGAGACGAGACGAGACAAAGAAAGTTAATTTGTTCCCCATTCAAACACAACAAGGAGTCACATTCAACAAAAACAAGCTAAGCCAAGGAAAAGACCCACGGGCCATGGCGACGCTCTCTGTCTCTCAACTTCTCTGCAGGCTCGTTCAGTAAACAATTATTGTTGGAGACGCGTGAATTGACGACACCATTGTGTGTGGATCATGTGCTAAGAATTTAATTACTAAATTTGCCGTCTCTGGACCTAATGTTATATAATAGTGTGTGTCACATTCCACCTTTTAAAACCAAGTTCAAAGGAAGCTGGATTCTTGTCTAGCACTTGTATTTTCTTTTTCACTAAACTTTTATTTCCCCTGAGGGAGGGAAAAATTTAATTCCAGCATATCTTTTTGTCACAAATATTTTGATCTACAATTTTGAAGATAATTATCCAACAATCTTTTTCTCACGTTAATTTTACGCCTTATACTTAACTGCAACTTTTTTAAAAACTAAAATAATTATTTCTTTTATTTTTTAGAAACCGGATGGATGTCACTCTCTAGTCTATACGCACACTCATCACTCAGCATCTAAATTAAATTTCTCAATTCGACAACTGTGAGGGCCGAACTTGAAACCTCCACCTTGAGAGAGAGAGAGAGAGAGAGAGAGAGAGGAATTATCAAAGGGTCTACAGTAATTATCACGTGATATTATAATAGAACCAAGTTTCCAACTAGCTGTAATATGGGAGTGATGACCTGGCAAATCGATTTTGTTCAGCTGAATTCCAAGCTGGCATTGTGTCATCTGACATCTATAAATTCTAATCTTCCTCTTCCAATTATTGCCATTCGTGCATGTGTGTGTGTTTATTTATTTACACACACTAATTTTTTTTTAATTTCTGCCATACATCGAAAATGATTATTACTGTCTCTTTTCATATATCTAAGAGGTTCATTATTTGGATTATATTTTTTAGACTTAAATAAGCTAGAAAAAGAGAGAAATTTTGAGTCTTATCTAAGAAGGTGTGAATAGGTGTAAGACTAATCTAATGATAAATAATGTGGAATATAAAAACTTAATGCAACACGCTTAGTGTAACCAATGTGTGTAGCCAAATTCCCGGTGAAGGGCTCTAAACTAACTCCTCTTGATTCCTCTGAATAAGAATTGAGGTGCTATATGAAGCTCTCTTGGTTTAACAAAAGTATGGGCACACAATCAAACCAAGCATGTATATATGATATGACAATAAGGTACAATGCACAATGCAAAAGAGAGTTAGAGAAAGTGGATCAAACGCAAACACCGAGATATGTTTCGAGGTTCGACCACACAGCTCTACGTCCCCGCCATCACACAGAAGGATTTCCACTAACTCGTCCACACAAGACTTCCCACACATGGAACCTCCACTGAGGATTTTGGGCAAATACAATCGGGAGTACACAACTCCTCTCTCCAACAAATACAACCTCTACACTTAGAGGCAAGACACAAACCAACAATATCAACCTCACAAATGAGGGATAGGCACAAAGCCAACACAAAAAACAATCACCTCACACTTGAGGGATTTCAACACAACCTCCACTATCACCTCTCACTAGAGGGATACCAATACAATCAACTCTCACTAGAGGGATATCACAAATCAAGGAAGGTTTACAACTTGGTAGTCTCTCTCAACCACAAACCTATTTTCCCACAAAGATAAGATCCTATAGATAGGATAGATAGATAAGCTTAAGTGTGAGAAATAAAGAGTTTGGAAATAAAAAAATATAAAGAAAAACTCTTGGGAAAACTTCTAGAATAGATATAAAAATGAAGATAAAAAATAATCCAAAGACCTCTCCTTTTCTTGATTTTTCCAACCCTTTAAACAAATAAAGATAAAATCTTTTGTCTTAAAAACTCTTTTGAAAACTTGTATATACACACTAGAAAGAATGAGAATTTTTGCTCTTGGAAAACTTGTTAAAAAATAAACTCAAATGGGTGTATTTATAGCCCCCACAAAATTCTGCCCGTTGGCAGCTGGAAAGGGCTGAAATGCCTTTCCGGTCAACCCGGCGGTCGACCGTCCAACGATCATATTTTTTTACTGTTAAACCCACCGGTCGACTGGCTAGGTCGACCAAAACTGGATAAAGAGAGCAGAGCTCTCTGTCGGTCGACCGACCTGGTCGACCGGGGCCATTTCCAGAGAGCAGAGCTCTCTGGACAGTTGACCGACCCGGTGGACCGGCCACCAGCTCAAGCTGGCGTGCACGCTTGTGCACGTCGGTCGACCGCACCGGTCGACTGACTTCTGCTACGGTCGACCGGTCCGGTCGACCTGCAGACAGCCAGTCTAGCCATTATAGGACACAAAAACTTAGGTTTTTATTATCAAATAAATCCCATAAAATCACATAAATTTCACAAAAATCAGTTCTTGTTATATCTTTGAAATACAAATATGTGTGATAAAAATTCAACACATATTTCAAACTATTTGAACCATTTTTGTGAGAATGAAAATTTGGCTTAAACCAAAAACTGTATTTTCTGAAACTTGGATTTTGAAATGGAAATCTGATTTTTCCAAAACACATGTAAATGCAAAAACATGATATTGAAACAATTTTAAAGCATGTTGTATATGGATAGAATCCAGTATACATGAAATATAGTATATCTATGTTTTTGACTTTAAATTCAAAAATAAGTTTTGTTTAAATACAAAACTCCAAACTCATGAATAGTGTATGTAGTACCGAAAACATTTGATAAGCCTATTCATGAAAACCAAGATCGGTTAAACCGAAAACTAAAATATAAAACTTGTGTGTATATTGTGAACTTGAGCATATCAATACTATCTACCTTTATACAAGATCTAAACAAAATCTTAAATAAACAAACTGATGTCTTCTTGTAGAACGTCGTCTCTAAGTCGACTCGATCTAAACGTTATCCACCGAGCTTGACTCCTACCGAGTGCTAGATGTAAACTTGACGCTCGAGCTCTTGAATCACCATGTGAAAGCTCCAAACACCTTTGTTGAAGCTAATCACCTACTAATATCTTTATCAAATATCTGAAACTAAATATCACAAGATTATTAGTAAATTATAACTACATGAGTTAATCATCATCAAAACTAGAGTGAAGGGCCTCTGGTCCAACAATCTCCCCCTTTTTGATGATGAAAAACTCATGGAGTTATATATGTATGGATTAAAGTTAATCTTCAAAGAAGCTCCCCCTTAACTCATGCATAGCAATAAACAATAAAGATATACAATGAATGCTCAATATAAATATGCATAAACATGCATAAAATAAGGAAATGAAACAAACATGATCTTTTATACTAATGAAATAAATATGCTTTTGATATCAATTTTAAAACAAACGTGTTCTTAAAAACAATGTTGCTCTTAATACCAATAAAGACTCTATTTTAAAATAAACATGTTCTTAAAAGCAATGTTACTCTAGATACCAATAAAAATTTCTTAAAAAAACAATGTTGCTCTTAGTACCAATAAAGACTCTATTTTAAAATAAACATGTTCTTAAAAGCAATGTTGCTCTTGATACCAACAAAATAATAAAAGATGCTCTTGAAACCAATACCAACAAAAGATGCTTTTGATACCAATGGTAAAGGATAACAAATTTAAACACATATGCATATAAAACAAACATATCAACAAACATGCATATAAAACTCCAAAATATCTCTCCCCCTTTTTGTCAATTCATCAACAAAGGGGTGCAAACAAGAAAATGGCATAAAAAATATTTTCCTCCCTTTTTGCATAAATCAAAACAATAAAGGTATATATGTTATATACATTCATGACGAAGAGAGACGTGAAGTTAACTCCCCCTGTATACATGCATTTATATGAAAAGAGATAATTAAACCCTAATCACACAAAGCATAATATGTAATGTACAAAAGGAGATGTGAAGCTCCCTCTACACACGTGTACTACATACCGAAGAAAGTCAATCACTTTAATATGACATACACTCAACATGAATCTATATATAGAGAAGATGTTAAGCTTTCCTTGCATATACGCAATACAAATCAAAATGATACCAATTGAAAGATATATCAATTAAGTACGGAGGTATACATCAAAACATCATGATACCAATAGAAAATAAACAAAACATCAAAAATTTTGATATCAATTGAAAGAAATAAACATATAGGTAACCTTTGATACCAATTGAAAAAAAATTAGTACCAATTAAAAATATTTTACACTTTTTATACCAATTGAAAAACATAAACTAATCTTTTGGTTAAACACTAAAATCATTTTGTAATAGAGATACCAAATAGAGAATACTATCAACTTAAGTTCTTAATACCAATATTGAAAAAGAACCATATACCAATTGAAAATAATTTTCATTAGGAGCATATGATATCAAATTAAAAAATCAATATTATTTTTCAATCATTTTTCAACATAAAGAGTGGGAGTAAGATATCAAAGTAAACAAAACCGATTGAAAGGTAAAATATGAATTTTCTCCCCCTTTATGAATTACTAATCAAAACGATGCATAAGCTTATATAAGATACCAATTTAAAAATAATTATCATTAAGAACTAAATCAAGTTTAGCATAACCGAATTTGTGCTCAAAGATATAAAGATATTGTAAGCACAATCAAAACACACATATATATGTATGAAAATATAAATATCAATCGAAATTGATACTATTTGAAGTTGAAGCATACATATATAGAAACACATATGAGTATACAAAATAGATATCAATTGTGATACCAATTGAAAACACAATAAGGATCAAGTGTATAACTCATACTCCCTACCACCCATTTCATGCACAAGTTTAAATAGATTTTCAATAATGCATACAAGGTATGTCGCCCAACCAACTGCTCTTAGATGGGTAGGGATTTTCAAAAGTAAATTTGAAAATAGTTTTAGCACAATTGAAAACTCTACAAAATGAAGAATACGCAACTAGTTATATGATAAATTGTAAACTAGCACGAAATCCTTCAAGTAAAGAATAAAATAAGAATATATTCCATGAAACATGAAAATCACTCAACCAATGACACTCAAAGTCTATATAGCACATATAATACTCATGAAAATAAAATCATAAGAAAACATCAAATAATGTGAGTGTATAAGTTATGCGTGAAAGACATAGTCATGAAAATAGGCAATAAGCTCAATTGTGAAATTCCTTTATAAACGAAAACACGAAAATCATTAAAATAAAAAATACAACTTCAAGGCATATATATGTTTTGTACGAAGTAGAGTATACATACATATCCAAACATGAACGAGTCCACAAAAGTATATGCATGAAAGCAAGTGGCTCAAGGATGTATGTGTATAACTATTAGTTTCGACAAAATAGATATATACATGAAGCTAATCATAAGCATGAAAACATGTACAAAAATAGGGAATACAAGTCAAAATGCATGAATCATCAAAATTAGGCTATACTAGTACCTAATAAGTACAAATGAGCAATCAAGTACAAACATATGATAATCAATTTGTGGCTCACTAGCTGTACAAGTATATACTCAAGTTTTAATGAAAACTAACATCCAAACATGTAATCAAATCGTGAAGCATAAAACAAAACATATATCAATATGATCATTATATAAATACACATGTATTAGACTATGATATACAACTTAGTTAAAGTATAGTGAGAACACAAAATATGGGTCCATATAAACATGGGTGTATCTCAAATACTAATCATGTATATCACTAATCTAATTATCATGACATTTATCATAACAATCATGAAACATCAAAACATACTAAAATCAATAATGAAAGCATGTAAACTTAAATGGGAGTTAGAGATTGTTATCAAAAATCGTGAGGGTACATCTCTATGTCTCCAAATCAAGACGGTCCTCCCACCAAACTCCCCTTGAAAGTGATGCATCCAACATAGTTACCATTAAGCTCGGAACGTATCTACCTCAAGGCACCATCACTCTCACGTCAAGTGAGAGTCCACACCTACATCAAATAAAATAGGAGTGAATTTTGGTACCCATACTCTTTTGGGTTCATGGGGGTTAGCTCCTTTCCTAACCCAAACAAATTTATTTGCTAAATTTTTATCATGTACTCTATCATAACAAAACTTAGTAAGGTGGCCCTTACGTCCACAATGTGTACAAGTGTACACATGAGCATACATTGTGTTATGTGTATGAACGTGAGGAGCATGTGTATGCCGTGATTTGTGTGCATGCATATGAGGAACTTGTTTCTTGTGAAACATAGATTCCAAAACGTGTGTGGTTCAAAGCTGAAACTATACCTATACTCAGAATATAGTGTTAACTTGAAATATGACACCGAAAATCAAGCACAAGTTATGATACTCGTTTTAATGCATATAGTTATTATAACCGATTTGTTTGTAAACATGATCATTGCACATGCATGTGGAGTATATTGATTTATCTGGTTTACTATAATTATTTTGTACGTATGCACTTATTAATTTTAACTGATTGATTATTACTCAGTGATTAATATACTTGTTACCTGTATGTATTTTGTATAAATATATATATATGTGGGTGATGAATGACTCTTATACGAACAGTAATAAATAAATTGGTCAGATATCGAAAATGACTAATTGATATTTAATTTGAATATATTATTAGAATCAATGATAATTGGTGGCACAGTAATAACTAATGAGTCTGATTATAACTGAGAAATATTTGCGTGATAATAAAATGAATCATAATCATTAGTGTTAACTTGAAATATAGTGTATATTCCTATAACGAATATTCTTCAAATGAAGAATCAAATAAGTAAGAACTACGCTGTGAAATTTATATATCTATATATATACTTACTTGTAAATTATGATAGATTATCCATCCTTATGATCATAAAATACAAATGATGAAATTAAGATGATTACTTGTTTAGATTGAACATTGAATAACCAGTTGTATAAGTAAATTGATGTGACTAAAAAAAATTAATATCAATAACTTCTTTCAGTAGAAATTTGAAAATTTCTGATTAGAACCGGTCGTAACCGGTGGTCAGTCTACTTGGTGACAAAAGAAGAAAATTGATACTAAATTATGGATAATAACTAATTAATAAGAAATGAATAAGTAATATAATTAAGAAGATCTAATACTGATAATATGAATTGAAACTTGACTGGTAAATACTACGACTACTAAACCGTATGCATTATGTGTATTTGTTATCTCTTATATACTATGAGAATTGCTTAAAATTACGATAACGAACTAAGAAGTGAAATCATATAACCTTGATTGTGTGTAATATATTCGTATAAATATGAATGTGTTTGTGATAATGAAAGTGCATATGAATATATATATATATATATATATATATATATATATATAGTAATTGTGTATGTAGTATTTGTTTATACATACTGGTGTGTAACTGTAAGCATGCATGTTATTTATTGAATGATGTTTTTATATTATCGGAGGAAGGGACCGGGTGAATCGGTGGGTGCGAAGACGGGGCAAATGTATTATTGGAGGAAGGGACCGGGTTGAACTGGAGGTGATTGAAGGAGAGTATTATTATTATTTTATTGAAGTGTGATTGGCATAAATTCTGGTATCTTAATTCCCTTCTTGGTCAATTAAAAGCATGCATGAACATATATTTATGACATCCAGTATATTGATGTGATTGTTTATGACAATCGGCATATGGATGTGGTTATTATGATATCCAGTATATGGATGTGGTTGTTGTGACATCCGGTATATGAATGTGGGTGTTGTGATATTTAATATATGAATGGTCATTGTGTACTTCATTATGTATGGACATTTGGTTATAAATTTAATACTATCATGAGCGATATGTAATGGTCACGTGTTTTGCATTTCATATGTATGTGAGAAAGACAATAATAAATTATAAATTAATATAATAGTAAGTGAGATTGTATGCCCTGGGTGACTGGTTGTGACACTGAGTCATATGTAAACACGAACATGCTACGAACTAAAAATATTTGAGGTATTGGTATGTAGGTGATTGATGAATCACCAGGTGAAAATAAGAGATAGACAACGAGTTAGGTGTTATATAATATAAGATATAAGATGTTGATTAATTGGACCCGTGGGCCCAGAAGAGTAAGAAGAACAAATATCAGATAATAGAAAGCATCAGTGACCTAATAAACTACACTACCCATCATAAGTAGGAAAATAATTGAGACTATTACTTGAAATTGTTCAACCACATCATACATGAATTATAATAGTATTAATGCAAACTTTGATTTAGGTGACTTTACCTACTGAGCTGTTAAGCTCATTTTCTCATAGATTTTTTAACTTTCAAATGAAAACTAAAGCAAGAATGGGCTTAAGCAAGCGCATAATACTAGAAGAGATCGGAGCAACTCAATGTTGGAACTTAAATTTTGATGATAACATTTATCATGCAGATGCATTGGAGCTCTATCTCAAAATCTAGTGCTGAGTTCTAATTGTTCAAGACTACTTAAGAATATTGGCTATTTTTGTGTATTTTTTATAGATTGTTAAAAGTCTTGATCACACACACAATATAGTCATATAGTTGACTTATTCTCAAGTCTAATCGACTAATATATCCTCTAGTCGACTTACTCCTTTATATAGTCGATAAAGTCTTTTCTACAGATATATATCATTTCTCTGTTTATTAACTATAACCAATATTAGTCGACTTATCCTCTTTACTAGTCCATTAATTGTACTTTTCAGAGACTTACCATTTTGTATCAGTCTTGATGTAGTCGACTTGATATATTGGCTAGTCAACTAACCTAGGCAAAACTTGTTCTATTAGTCGACCAATCTCATACCCTAGTCAACTATATATAGTTTCTGACTGTTTATTAGTTATTAATTTTCTGGTATTTTATCTAACATTCTGATTTTCAAATTTAAGTTGATAACTTCTCTAACTGACCATTGATTTCCCCTATAAAAAGGGATGTTGTCCTAAGATGAATTCATCAATTCAAAATATTAGTTTTCTGTCCAAAACTCTGTTGAAAATTCTGTTTTTTCTAGAAAAATAGTTTCCACTTTCATTTTTCACACAATTCCAATTCCTTTGTGAAGAATTCTGAGAGTTCACTTATAAGAGACCTTGTTCACGATCACATACAAGTTTCAAGACTTATAAGATATATTATAATCATTCAAAAAGAAGAGTTATACAAGAGTATCTTCTTGGTGTAGAGAAGAGGTGTACAAAGAGCTGTTGTCTTCTTGGTGTAGAGAAGAGTTGTACAGATTTGACAAAGGTTGTTTTGTCAAGTGGTGTACAAGAAGTTGATTTTGGGGTGTATCAAAATCAGGATTAGAAAAATCTTAAGCGGGTTGCTTGGGGACTGGACGTAGGTCACGAGGACTGAATCATGATTAAATCTCTCGTATTTGTATTTGCATTTCTTTTCTGAGATTTATTCTGTGCATATTTTTCTTTCCTACAAGTAGTTTATTTTGTTATTAAAAGTTTATTAAATGCTATTCATCTTTGCTATAGTGTTTGTGTTACCATTGTTTATAGATCCTACATTTGATATCAGAGCCAAGTTGCAGTATTCAAAGATGGTAACGAAGTTTCCTTCATCACAATTCAAAGAAGGACATTCTACACAACGTCCACTATTATTTGATGGATCAAATTACAACTACTGGAAGTATAGAATGAAGATCTACTTGCAATCACTCAACTATGAACTATGAAACATAATAGAACCACGATACACCAAGCTGACCATCAATTATAATGCGTGGAGTGAAGAACAAAAGAAGTCTGCAAATCTTGATGCCAAAGCAATGAATACGCTTTCCTGTGCCTTGAACAAAGAAGAATTCAATCACGTGTCAACGGCCAGATCTGCAAATCAAATATGACAGATTTTATAGATAACACATGAAAGTACTAATAAAGTTAAAGAATCTAAAATTTTTGTGCTTGTTCACAGTTTGAACTATTCAAAATGTTTATTTTTTTAGGTACCTTATAAAAAAGTGATTTTTTGATGATAAAAATTTATTTCAAACATATAACGCATAATATATCATGTTTGTATGCCATGATATATTTTTTGCAGGGGGAGAACACTTGTTATTTATATTTGTTATAACATGTTCTATACAAGGGGAGAACAATTTTTTGTTATAACCTATTCTCAACAGGGGAGTTTTCGTGCATACAACTTGTCATCATCAAAAAGGGAGAGAACGTTAGAACTTAGATTTTGATGATAACATTTGTGATACAGATGCATTGGAGCTCTATCTCAAAATCTAGTGTTGAGTTCTAATTGCTCAAGACTACTCAAGGATATTGGCTATTTTTGTGTATTTTTTATAGATTGTTAAAAGCCTTAATCACACACACAATATAGTCATATAGTCGACTTATTCTCAAGTCTAATCAACTAATATATCCTCTAGTCGACTTGCTCTTTTACATAGTCCACTAAGTCTTTTTCACAGATATATATCATCTCTCTGTTTATTGGCTGTAACCAATATTAGTCGACTTATCCTCTCTGCAAGTCGACTAATTGTAGTTTCTAAAGACTTACCATTCTGTATCAGTCTTGATGTAGTCAACTTGATATATTGGCTAGTCGATTAACCCAGGCAAAACTTGTTGTATTTTAGTCGACCAATCTCATACCCTAGTCGACTATAGACAGTTTCTGATTGTTTATCAGTTATTGATTTTTTGGTGTTTTATCCAACATTCTGATTTTTAAATTTAAGTTGATAATTTTCCTAACTGACCATTGATTTCACCTATAAATAGGGATATTATCCTAGGATGAATTCGCCAATTCAAAATATTAGTTTTCTATTCAAAACTCTGTTGAAATTTTTTTTTCAGAAAACTAGTTTTCACTTTCATTTCTTCACACAATTCCAATTTCTTTGTGAAGAATTTTGAGAGTTCACCTATAAGAGACCTTATTCACGGTCACATACAAGTTTCAAGGCTTATAGGATACATTGTAATCATTCAAAGAGAAGAGTTGTATAAGAGTATCTTCTTGGTATAGAGAAGAGGTATACAAAGAGCTATTGTCTTCTTGGTGTAGAGAAGAGTTGTATAGATTTGGCAAAGGTTGTTTTGTCAAGTGGTGTACAAGGAGTTGATTTTAGGGTGTATCAAAATCAGGATAATAAAAATCTCAAACGGATTGCTTGAGGACTAGACGTAGGTCACGAGGACCGAACCAGGATAAAATCTCTCGTGTTTGCGTTTGCATTTCTTTTCTGAGATTTATTCTGTGCATATTTTCCTTTCCTGCAAGTAGTTTACTTTTGTTATTAAAAGTTTATTAAACGCTATTCATCTTTATTTTAGTGTTTGTGTTGCCATTGTTTATAGATCCTACACTCTATTGTGGGTTCACTTAGCCAATTGATTTTATTTGAGTTTCTTGATTAATATGTATATGTGTAGTTGATGTTATTGGATCGATCAAATAGTTGACTATGTGTATGATGGCTCGAGGATATATGTGCATATACACCCACACCCACATCTGTGTTTTAGCTTTATTTGGAGATGGATTATAGTTGATTTTGTATTATGATTATAGTTGATTTTGTATTAGCATGTTATATCAAAGGAAGTGCTCTTGTGTATATGTTTAATTGATCGATCTTGAGTTGAAATTTTAAGATGAAATTTGGAATTGATAAGTAGGCGATGTCAAACTGAAATTTATGACTGTGTAGGCGAGGTCAAGCCGAAATGATATTATATGTTGCATGGGATGTTGTATATGGATAAGTAGGCAGATGTTAGCCAAAATCTGATTTATTATATTGAGGCAGACTCCACATCTCAGAGGAGGTGCTGCCGAAATTTTTAGAGATTATCTTAATAATTAAGTGTTAAGGTTTATGATTATGATAATTCAGGTGATTAAGAATATGGGGCTGTTACAAAAGGTGTGTTCGTAGGATTCAAGAAGGTGCAAAAGGCTACAAATTTTGGGATATAAAGGACAAGAAAATTATCTTGAGCAGAGATGTCACGTTTGATGAGGCTTCAATGATGTAGCCTACAAACTCTCAAGAGGTGGAGAGTGAAAAGACCGAAGAGAAATCGCAATAGGTGGAGAGTGATGTTACTTAACATTTCTGGAAAGATTAGTATCATTGAAGATCATACCCGCGATGACACAAGTTTGTCATCATGTAGCCGATCAGGATGCTGATGATTATGAGGATTAAGGACAGGTTATGGATGATGTTCAAGAATTCATTGCAGTTAGAAGATCTCAAAAGAATCCACGTAAGCCTAGTTAGCTCACTACTAACATGATCATGGTCTATGTTCTCCTAGTTATTGAAGAGGCGATCACATTTACATATAGGAAAGCTGAAATCAGTTCAGAGTTCAAGATGTGCAAGGATGCTATAATGGAAAAGATGAGTTTTTTACACAAGAATAACACTTGAAATCTGTTATTGTTGCCCAAAGAAAAGAAGGCGATCACTTATAAGTGGGTATTTGCAAAAAAATATAGATTTCTTAATGGTGATATTGTACGCTACAAAGCCAGTCGGTAGCTAAAGGATATGCGCAGTGAGAAGGCATTGACTATAATGAGATATTCTCATCTATTGTGAAGCACTCGTCTATTCAGATTTTGCTAGAACTGGTGGCACAATACGAGTTGGAACTTAATTAGCTCTATGTGAAGACTATCTTTCTCTATGGTGATCTTGAAGAGGAGATATACATGTCTCAGTTGATGGGGTTCAAAAATGCAAGAAAGGAGAATATGATATGCAAGCTAAAGAAATTACTTTATGGATTAACGCAATCACCAAGGCAATTGTACAAACGTTTCGACAGTTTCATAAGAGGTAAGAAGAGCACACGAAGCCATTATAACCTATGTGTATATTGCAACAAGCTACCGAGTGGAGAGTACATCTATCTATTATTGTATGTGGACGATACTCATTACTTTCAAAACTAGATCTGCAATTGACAAACTGAAGAAAGACTTATCTTTCGAATTTGAGATGAAAGATCTGGGTGAAGCAAAGAAGGTAATAGACATGGAGATTGAGCGAGATTAGAAAGGTGGCAAGGTTAGTTTGACGCAAAAGGGGTATTTGAAGAAGGTACTTCAAAATTTAATATCAACGGTGATACAAAATCTGTAAGTACTCCATTGACTCCTCATTTCAAGTTAAAAGCTACTATATCTCCTACTTCTGTTGAAGAACGTGAGCACATAACTCACGTACCCTATGTTAGTGCAGTTGGTAGTTTAATATATTTAATGGTGTATACAAGGATCAATTTATCACAAGCTGTCTCAATGGTTAGCAAATACATGCACAAACCCGGCAGGAGTTATTAGGAGGCAGTGAAGTAGATTCTACGGAACATCAGATGTTAGTTTGGTATTTAAGAAGGATTTTACATATAAGCAGGAGTGTATCGGATACGTTGATTTTGACTACGCTAAAGACCTTGACAAACGTCAGTCTACAGTGGAATATGTGTTTACATTGTCCCAAGCACCAGTGAACTGGTGCTCTACTCTACAGTCTACTTTGCATCGTCTACTACAGAGGCTGGGTATATGGCCATAACGTAGGCTATGAAGGAGGTAATTTGGCTTCAAGGGTTACTTGACGACTTGGGATTGATCAGGATCTTTTGAAGATCAACTGTGATAGAATGTGTGCTATCTATTTGGCAAAGAACCAGATGTATCATGCAAGGATGAAGCACATCGACGTCAAGTTTCAGTTTGCTCGGGAGATTCTTGATGAGGGTAACATCGAGTTCCAAAAGATTTACACGAATGAAAATCCTGTCGATATGCTTACCAAAGTTGTTCTAAGAGTGAAGGTTACACATTGCAAAGAGTTACTCTATATCCTTTCAGTTGCTTGAACTCGGTGAAGCTTGTTTGGATAAACTATGGATAGCTTGATCCCTTGGGTAAGGAGTACGTAGGCAACGCATTGGTGCAGCCCGTTGTAGTCGACATGGTACTATGTTGTGTTTGACTCAGATTTGAATCGAGATGGAGAATTGTTATGAGGGAGCGTAAAATCTTATGGATAGAATTTTTTTAACCCTGTTGGAGTTTAGCCAGAGAGAGGTGCAATCAATAATAATGTCGAATACGATAGCGTATAAGTCGTATCAGAGATAGATTGCACAAGTGGGAAACAAATTTTTCGACTTATACTTTTATAAGTCGACCGCAGATCATACAGAGAGTTGGGTTTTCTGACTACTACAGATTAGTCGACTTATACTTTTATAAGTAGACTAATGCGGGCGTCAGCGGCTGATTTCGAGTCGATTATGAATTCGTTTCTAATCTGATTTCAGTATTTTTGGTTTCTTTTTCTTCGTGAATTCTTTAGCTATATATAGAGGGCTATTGTCCCCAATATTTGTACCTTATACTTGATTGATTTAATAAGATGACTCTCCTCTTCTGCCTCGAGGACGTAAACAATTGTGAACCTCGTTAAATTTGTGTTCTCGCTTTATTTATTTATTTTTTTCCCTTTTGTTGTTTTGTTCTTACAATTAGCAACTATTCTTTAATGTTGTAGTGTCATGCACAAAGGATTCCGAGAGGAAGTGAGTTTCATAAGCAACACTTGTACGTTCATGTTATACATTCGAGCCAGAAAATTAAGCACATTATTATTCAACTAATTAGGTTTTGGTAACCGACCCTTTAATTCTTTCAGCAAACTTTTTCTTTTTGGTTTGGGTCGGCACAGTCAAAGCCTTCGCCGCCTCGAAAAGAAGAAACAAGCGGAGAAATTAATAAAGAGATCGAAGTGGGGCCCGCAGATCCTTAGATTTCCATGTCGGTGGATTTCGGTCGCGCCGAAGACAAATGCAGTCCAAAAGTCCCAGCACAGCCTTCCATAATTTGTTAATTATTTGAAATTAAAATAATTCCTTCAAACACAAAATGACGCTATTTGCAATTTTTCTTTTCTACCGCAAAAGTTCCCCATGAATTTTCTTTTTTATATTGAAAAGCGTACGTCTGAGGCCCGAGAATCAAATAGCAAAAACCTTCATGTTTTCTTCTTTCTGACAATTAAACTTTCTAAATTAGGCTCATATAATTTTTATCAACTTTCTAAATTTTACTCATAGATTGCTAGTGGAAATTTTTTTCCCCCTAACAAACAACTCTCTGTTTTATCAGTGAGTCAGACCTCAATTATATTATATTGTTATTTTCTTAATTAGTAATAGTAGTGATTAAATGTAAAAAAAAATAAATTACACATTATTTTATTATTATTATTATTATTAAAAATGACGGACGCCGCTCTCTGACTTGTACACATGTACTCATCACTAATTACTCAACTTAAAATTCCCTCGTTTAACAATTAAACCAAAAACATTCCCTTTGAGAGGGGGGAGTGTTACTGGCAGGATTTCACATATGAAATTCAAATTGTAAAACATTTTGCAAAACACCTTAAAGAGTTTAACTTTAAACTTTCCATTGTATCTCTTCTCCCTTCTATGAAACAACAATTGTTCCTTCTTTTTTCTAATAGATGGGTGAATTATATGGCATTTTTCCAAAGGAGAAAAAAAACAAAAGAGAACAGAAAATAAAGAAAAAGAAAAAGATACAACACTCTATTTTGGACACCTTCAACGAGATGTAGCATTGAAACTCAAAAAAGACAATTAAAAATGAGTTTAATTCAATAAATCCGCACTTCTTCTGATCTTTGTAGATTTACACAAAAAGTTACCAATAAAGAAAATTGGCAATTTTTTTGTTGCGTTTTTGTTTTTTTCGTTGTTTTAATTCTAATACAATTTACTTTGAACAACCTCCAAATGTTTTTATTTCCCTCGTGTTTAATCTCTCAAAGACAATTGTTGTTATCCAACCTTTATTATGCAAATATTGATATTTTCATTACTAAAAAGTTATTACAAATTTCCTATAACATAAAAAGATGAATATTGTAATTAGAATGGATGCAATTCAATGCCGCCTATCAACATATAAAGAAATAGTGCACAAATTTGATACAGTTTTCCAATTTTTCTTTTAGAAATATTACATGCTAGCTTTCCTTAGGTAGTTACATTTCTGTTTGTTTTGCTGCAAGTGACTGAAAATCGTAAGTTGTGAAATGAAAATGAAAAAGTGAACTGTAACAGGTATATATTATATTTTACGATGTTTGGTTGGTATTGTGAAAGCATAAGTGAAAAAGTATATTGTGTTTAACGGTATTTGGTTGGTAATGTGAAGGTGTAAGTAAATTTTCAACGTAAATTGTGTTTTACGATATTTGGTTGGTAATGCAAAATTTTAAGTGAAAAAGCAGACCACAAAGTTAGCCGTAGTAGTGATTTAAATATTATTATTAAATTAAATCTACTACTGAAAATTAAAATGTATTAATAAATTTGGGATAAAATTTAACAATTTTAATAAGTTATTAATAATAATAATATTAATAAAAATTTAGTATAATTAGTAAAATATTAATAAAATGTTAACTAAATAAAATAATTATAAACTTTTAAGAAATTTTTATAATACTAATAAAATTTTAAGATTCTATAAAATATTAATAAAACTGTAAAATATTATTATAATATTATAAAACTGTAATATTATAATATTATAAAGAATTATAATTTTTTAAAATTTTATTATAATATTAATGTAATGAAAATTATAAAACTAATAAAATAAAATATTATTATAATCGTATTATAATAAAATATTAATACATATAATTATTTTAATAAACATATTTTAATATAATAATATAATAATAAAAAATATTATAATATAAATAAAGTGTTTTTTATTATAGAAATAATAAAATTAATTTATAGCAATTTTATATTAAAACATAACATTGTTATATTAATAAAATTTTATAATATTAAGACCATAATAGAAATTTGATATAAATACTAGTAAATATTATTGTAATAATATTAGTAAAATAAATAATTATTAATAAATATTAAAAAATTAGTAAAAATAATAAATGTTAAAATAATAAAATGTTTAAAATAATTAAATGTTAATTAAATGTTACTAAAAATACTAAAAATTACTATACTTATAAAATATTAAGAATACTAATAATTTATTATCTTATTAAAATTATTAAACTAATTTTAAATTATTTAATAAATTAAATAATCTATATTTTGCAACTAGAATTGGGTTTTGCATCCCACTTGCAAGTGGGATGTGATACGCACATGATTTTGCAATTTGTGAGCTTGGCTAAACAAGGGGAATTGGAAAAGTTGCAAAAAATTTACTACTTGCAATTTTGCAAGTGAAAACAAACAACCCCGAAATTACTTTCAGTATTTTAAAGACTATTTTTTACCTTGAAATTGATAAAAAAAGCTCCAATTTTTTCTCTGTCATGTGGGCTCCATGCACTTTTCAATTTGTTTATTTGCTATGAAAGCTGAGGGGTGGGCCGCCATTCGCTTGAGCTTTTTGTACGAATAGTGGCGCGTTATATTTCAGAGCCAAAAGTTTTAAAAATGCTGAAAAATTGACATATAGGGGCTCACACACATTCCTCCTCTTCCTTTTTCGGCGGCCAAATTTACAAACCAATCAATCATTAAATTGACATAATTATAAGACAATTTATATACTGTAGAAATTGAATTTCTTCAAAATGTTTAAGTGACAAAGTAAATTTTCCCTCAATCAGAAATTGTATTCTGGTTGGCTGGAGACCAAAAAAAATTTGGCATGTTTGAATTCAATCGGAAAATCAGAAATGAGAAATGAGAAAACTCATTTCCCATTTACCTTAATTGTTTTGAAGCGGAAAACCGAAAATGGGAAACTTTTCCTTTTTTCCTTTTCCACATTTTCTTTTTCTTTTTACACTACCTTTTTTATATACAGAGTGCTACAGTTAATTTTGTAATCATATAAATCTCACTTGTATATTAAATATAAAAATTTTAAATATTAAAAATGTCAAATTTATTACTATCAAATACTTACTTGACAAACTTATTATACATTTTAATTTCTAATGACAGATTTATTTTAATAATATGATATTATTTTAATCATCAAGTTAATTTTGCGGTCAACTTTTTCACTTACACTTCCACACTACTACCAAACACCGAAAAACATAATATATTTTTCCACTTACATTTTCGCACTACTAACTAAATATCAAAAAATACAAATATATTTTTTCACTTACACTCACGCCCGCAATCAAACACAACTTACTTATACATTTTCCTTCCCCTGGCAGGTAAACAAAAAGGCCCAAAGCATCACTTGATTCACTACTCGCCACACTATCTCAATGGAGGACCCTATTTCCGCATCCCAAAGGCATCTAATCTAAAGTAATTAAGAAATCAGTGCATTGACTTCCTTTTAACAAGTCATCATCCATACAAAACTCTGAAAAAGCAACATTATTAGCTAACCCATTGAGAATAGAATCAGTAAACAATTATTAAAGACAGAATGAAAACAAAGCTAGTGCCCATGTCAATTAACTAATAATAAACAAACAATGATACAACATTACATAAACACAAGTGACAAGACAGTAATTCAACTCTGATCACTGACCTAACATCCTGTGCATCTAAATCTAATATGAAACAAACAGCAAAACCCAGCTACTTCATTACAAGATTGACCATTACATTTCATTTGTTAGATTTCTTAGGTAATTCTTAACAACATTGAACAAAAAATAAAAGAAAAAAAAGGGGCAAAAAAAAAAAAAAAAAAAACTAAAGCATATATGATATTGAATTGAGGAACACAAGCAAACTACACAAACTCCCCCAACACATTTGCAGTAACAAAAACAAGAAGCTTTGCATCAGATCCTGAGAGGCATCCCTATCTGTCCAACCTCCCAGAACCAGGGTAAGCCTTGTTGGTGAACTTGGCATGCAATGAAGATGATGATGATCGCTGCGCCGCGGCCGAGCCCGACTGCTGCTGCCCGAATCCATGGCCAGCAGACGTTCTCCACATCGACCCGGACTTCCCGAACTCCGGCCTCTGTTTCGGGGCGCTCTGCGACCGGACCTTGGCCCTTGACGACTCGGTGTTCGCCATGAAATTAGGATAGTCCGAGTAGCCACTGAACAGGCTCCTCGAGCACTCACTCTTCGCCGGGGTGAACGGCCCCCTCCTCGAGCTCGGGGCCTCGACGACGACGCAGAGAAGAACTGCGGGCTCTCAATGTAATCACAGCCGTCTGCGATTGGGAATCTCAACGGGCTAAGAGACTGCATGTCCACGGAGGACGATCTCGGTATCGAATGCTGGGCGATGGTCGAATCCTTGGACGGTGAATCGGGCATGGTCGTGAAACTGTGGCTGAGCTGGTCAGAGGTGAGGGGCGAGCAAGAAGAGTGCACATAGTTGCTGCTCTTTCTCTTTGAACCACTGCCGTAATGTGGCTTTCCGGTGTCGATTTCTAGTATCTTGGCATTCTTCTCGTCATCAACCATGCCGGACCTGGTAGTGTTATCGCAGTATCGCTCTTCCATCCACTGGTCGAGCCATCTTAGCTCCAACGCCGAAGTCTGCGCTCGATCTTGATCGAACCTTGCATCGTTCGCACAAGTTTGGTTCGAAGAATTCCTCTGCAGAAGCGAATACTGTTAAATTCATGACAGACAGTGTACAATTGTAGTGTAAGAGATTAGATTTACCCTGAGAGTGGATGACCTCTCGGCTTTGCAGGCATTTGATCGAACAGATTGTTCGGACTTCTCAGGGGTCGCCGCACCCTAAACAATATAATCAAACAGCGCGTGAATCTACAACATTCATCATCTTCAACAAGTTTTCTAGCTCAATTTCAACAATGTGTAGAGAGAAGAACATACGGGATGCGTTCTTGAGCTCGATTTGAGCTGGTTTCGATCAGATCGAAGGGCGCGGCAAGCACGGGCACGGGCCTGGACGCGAACCAGGGCCTGCATGCACCGGAGAGTCTCGGCCGCCTGCTTTCTAACAATGTTGCCTCTGACTAAAGCTTGAAGCTTCACCAGTCCTTTCAAAGCCCTCAGAGCTCTTCTTGCCTTTAAACAACACCATTATTAGTTATTAAACAAGGACCCTTTCACAAAATTATATTTAAATAAACAAATAGAAACTGAGAAGACCCATTCACATGGAAAGCACAGCGTGGACTTGGACCACTATTGAGTAAAACTTCACCTACTTGTTTTCAATGCGACCCATGAGACCTATGACGTCGGTTGACTACTAGAGTTTGTTATTTGGATCAGAAATTTTGCTGAAGAAACCAACGGAAATTACTGAGAGAAAAAAAAAAAGGGGAGAAGATTAAGGAACTAAATCTTCCAATTGTCGCCATTATTAATTGCACAGGGCCCGAATCTGTAGCTACTCTGAAACTGTCCAATTAAAAGCACTGAGACTGCGAGCTCCTCCTTCCTATTTTTGATTCATTTCCTAACGAAATCTCTTCTTTTTCAATTTACTAGCTTTTACAAAAATAATGAAGTTGGGAGAACAATATAAGAAAGCAGCAGGAGCAGCAGTGGCTAATTAAAGAATGGGCGGAGCAAAATAGCAACTCAGAGGTGGCAGGATCCATCCGAATCACGCAATCCACGCCTGTTCCCAATATCAGATCTTGGAAGGGAAATTAACACCAAAATCGATGCACTAATTTCAAAAAGAGAACCTTTTTTCCCCCAATTTATTTATAATTAGAGAGAAAATAGAGGAAACCGAACCAGATAAGCTCTGAACGCGGCCTGGATCTTGACAGCCGCCGACTCCTCCCTCTTCCCGCCACCGACCCTCCCGCTGCTCGTCAGCCTCACCACCGCCGCGGCCGCCTGAGCCGCAGCGACCGCCGCCTCCGCTACCGCCGCGGTCGCTGCCGCAACCGCAATCGCCCGCTTGTTCTGCTCATCCTCGTCCCTGCCGTCCACCTCTCTGTACGAGGCCGCCGCCGCCACCCGCACCGCCTCGCTCCTCTTCTCTTTCTCTCGGAACGATTTCACGAAACTCCCCCATCGCTTCTTCTCCCTCGCCTCCGGCGGAGCGCCGGAACCCGCAGCCGCCGCCTTCTTCCCTCCGCCAAAAAGCCCCCGCAACCACCTCGCCACCCTCCCCATTGACCCTAATCCCCCTCTCGCCTCACGCTCACCGCGGTTTCTCCACCCCCCGGAGCCATAAAAATTGTAAAAAGAGAGGAAAAAGAGCGGGAAATTAAATTAAAGCGATGGAAAGAAAACGAGAGAAAAAGGAAGCAAAGAAGAGCAGAGAGCAGTGAGCATCTCTCCCTCTCTCCCCGCTCTCTCTATCTCTCTCTCGAGTTATTTATCCACCAGAGCGAGAGAGAGAGAGAGTGAGAGAGGAATGAAATTACAGCTGTGCCCCTACGAGTAGCGTCCGTACTCGTTAAATGACCTGCGGTCACGGGATTTGGCTCTGAGAGGGATTCGGCTCTGAGAGGGATTCTGGGCCGTTCGATGGAGATCTGGCGAGGGTGGGCCCCAGTTACCCGATGGTTGAAGAATAAAGACACTGGAATGGGCATCCTTGCCTCTAAGAGATGTGTCAAAACAAAGAGTACTGGCTGGCTTCCAATGTGTTCTTTTTTCTTTGTAAAATTTTTTTTTATTCCAAGGAAAGTACCAACATTTTTTGAACTGACAAAAGGAGCGTAAAAAAAAAAAAAAACTTAAAAAGGTGCCGTATCTTCTCTGTAAATTGCAAGTCTTTTATCTGCGGCTGCTGCACTTTACTATGTAACTGTAGACTTCCGTTGATCTGACGGTGGTCGGGGCTCGATGAGAATGGATGGCTGAGATTGGATTGAAGGAGAGAGAGGATAAGTTTTCTAAACTGGGTAAGGTGTGTGTTCACACTTGATCACACCCTCGCAGTGGGGTTTAGCGACGGACCGGAGCAAGAAGGTTCTCAAGAAGGGCCGGGGTGGGCCCCATGCTGGGCTTCCAAATGGGCCCTTGTTATTTATTTGCTTCTTGGATCGGTCGTATAAGGTTGGGCTGGGTTGGACCACGCAGGTTGCGTTGGACCACGCTGGAGGATGAAATTGTCCTGAGTTGGAAAAATTCAGGCATCAAAAGGAATTTTGTAGGTAAAATCCAAATGGGAGATTGCCCTCCCAATGAAAACGGATCCTCAGCGAGACAACATCAAATGGTACATGAATTGATGTGATTTCTTCAAATGAAAATAAATCTAGGGACCAGTTCAACTGTAAATAGTACCTGAAAATTCGATAATACTATTTGAATATTAGTTTTAGAATCAGACACGGACGTGAAATTTCGAATCTGCATATATAATAACATAACATAGACGGGTTAATACAGAAATAGTCTTAAAAAAAAAACTGAGTTGAATCTGAAGATGAATCTGATTCTTTTTGTTTTTTTGTTTAGATATGATTAGAAGCTAATTATAGGCGTTGGCAAAATATTCTTATTTAAATCTTGATTCAGATTTTATGTAGACCCAATTTGAATTTGAAAGGTAACAGATAAAAAGTGTTTATACGCCAATATGCGATCATTATTAGAAAGTGGACCCTTAACTGTTTAACAGCAGTGAATAGACTGCAACTTTACATGTCTAAACTTTAGTTTTTCTTTTTCTATTTGTCTGTTTATCATTGTTTTATCTATTGATTATAAATTTAATGCTAAATGATTTTTTAATAGCTGATAATTGTACATTTTGCAAACTCATTTGTTTGTATCATAGCTAGTTAGGACCCTAGGTAAGAATAATAATACAACTTATATATAGCCTACCAAATAAAGTTTTGAGCAATAAAGTGTGTATAGCAACAATATCTTCTTATTTATTTATCACCGCTAATGTGCACTCGTGAATAAAACCAAGACGCATGATTTGTTTTATCAAGGGCACGTTTGGCCGCATGAGAGAGAAAGAGAGGAGGAAAGTGTGTGGGCTTCCATGTGTCAGTTTTTTAAGGTATTTAGAACTTTTGTTTCGAAATTTGGCACTCTATTGTTCATGAGAAAAACTGAGGTAGATGACAAACCTGCTCGCTCGGCTCTCACAGCATACAAAACAGATTTTTAGGAAGGAAAATGATGTGAGGTTGACATGTCAGAGGCAAAATAATGGCTTTTCCGTTACTTTCAAGGCAAACAAACAATCTGCTTTGTATTTTATCATCCCTAATTAATTAAACCATTGCAACAAATTAATCACATCACTGACACTGTAACCTTTCTTTTCCTTTGGTATTTAATGAATGGATTGAAGCCAAAAGATATATACATCAATTTCTCCAAAAGGGTCCTTGCTTTCTAGGCTCAGCCTAGAGCTAGAGTCCAACGAGCTCAAAAGGGGAGCTGGATTTGGTCTAGATTCTCACAGTCACAGGCTCAGAAAAAGGGCTAGTCGGCACTCGTCACACTCGAGCATGTGAACCAATTTGGATGGTACAAAACGCCATTACCTAAATAGGGCCCGGGGGGCCCACAGGTAGAAGCAAGCACTGTGATAATGGAATAAAGGACCATTTAGATAATGGCAATCTAGTGGGGTAATTGGCTTAATAAATCATTTTATTATTAATTATTATAATTATTACCCAGAGTAATAGTTGACTTTTGCGCAGCGGGGCACCTGGTAACCTCAACTTTTTACCATTACCCTACAGAGTAACTTACAAATTACATCTTACCCTGTCCTGTAGGGGATAACAGTAATTTTCTTTGGTTTTATAGGGTAAGCGGGTAAAAGAACTTAAGATACACTAGAGAAAAGGGGAAAGGATATTGCCACCCCCAAGGATGTTGAAGGCGACCCAAAATATTTACAAGTGTGTCATTATTATTTTTACAATTTTACTCACGGTGAAATGTTCAAAAAAATATTCTTCCTCCTCTTTCTTTCCTCCTTTCACTTACCCCCCTCCTCCTCCTTCTCTGGCACCCCCTCTGCCCTACCCCCCCCCTTCCCCGCCACGGTCTTTTCCCCTGACCTCCCCCTCCTGACGTCCCGATCTCGCAGGTACGGGAATGTTACGACGACGTACATACGCTGGGCGAAAATACCATCACGTATGTACGCTAAGCCTCAGTACAGAGCTAAACACAATATACACAATAATTCTAACATTAAATAAGTATAAGAATACCTGCAAAAGGAGTCAGTGACCATAATAGTTAGGAAAACAGAGATAAATAAGGAAATAAGGACTGAATAATAAAGATACATGTGAATAATATAGATGAAGAATCTCCCATATGTATCCCGTGGAATATATGGTGCTACGAAATCTATGAGTTCCAACCTGGGCATGCAAACCTAGGGTCATCAGAAAGCAACCTAGTGAGTGGTAAAATCAAGAAAGCAGTAGTATATATTATAATAGTACAATCATGATAATATATAATACAAATCAATGTAATAATGATACAATATAAATATTTTAACAATCGGTATATCGATATTATAAGTATGCTATCATTACCATAATATCATCAATACCTAGCATGTTATAACAGTGTCATTACCACAATAGTGTTCAATTTGATATCATTACTATCAGTTTATATATTATTCTCAATATGCGTAATATGATATAGTATTAAGTGTTCCTAATTACATCAATGTGTATAAGTAACATGTAATAAGTTTTAATTACTTTATATTTCTTATTTAATTTAATAATAACAATAACATAATGGTGTCGTGATGAATATGAACATGTAAATATGAAGCATGCAGAATAACCATATTACAGTGTTATGATTATAAAGTAACAGTGTCTACAGGGTATACATGAAACAGAATATATAGAATGTAAAGTATATGTGTACATGAATAGTGTGTCACCACATGAAGTGTAACAAATATCAGAAAGTGTAATAAGGTATACATGTGATATGATAGTGGATAAAATATCTGAAATAGTAACAAGTACAACTGAACAGTAATATGCATTTATCGGGCAAGTCATGTTATTTATATAGTAATAACAATCAGTACCGCCTAGTAATTTAATCAATCTTTCAGTGTCCCAAACTACTGGCAGTTCATACCAGAGCCCGCACTCTGTCCGAACCCATCCGAACATGGCATAAGGGAACCACAATCCGAACGAGAGAGTGACCAAATAACAAGCATTCATGTTGTCATCATTGTTTATACTGTTTTATTATATTAACTGAAAACCCACTGGTCAAGGAGCTCTTATCGGGTGGGTGTATCCCGTGCATACCGAGATCACAACCTTAAACAGTTCCCTGACTACTGAGACCAGGGTCGGGCCGCTAAGGCGTAACAAGTAACGGGAAATAGGAGCTCAATGAGTTAGGAAGGTAGCCAGCACTACCATGTCCCTTGCAATGGGACAATAATGGATTCAGATATCCACCCGATAAGACCTAGTCAACCATCAAGCCTCTCCCAACTCGTGTTGTATTTATTATATTTAATTTACACAGTATATCAGGAAGTAGAACAGTGCTTAGTACATGTATTACGATAACAGGACATGAGCTCTGTGATAGCATGAAACAAGATAACGAAAAATGAAAAACAGGAGATATGGGATTGTAGAGGTGGCCCCCGTGGCTTAAATCCACGTGACACTTAGTTCCACACATTGCATATCAACAATGCACATGTTCAGTAACAGGAATATCAATATCAGTAATGGGGAACAATCATGTAATGGGAATACAGAAATTTTCATGTAATATGAATAGTAATCCATGTAATAAGAATACAGAAACAATCAACTCATGTATATTGATGAATCTATGTAACAGTAATGTATGAACATGATATAACTATGTACAGAGAATCAATGTAGCGATGATACAAATATATGAAATGATGGTATCTAGTGAAATAGTGTACCCTCTTATCAATGGAACATGAATAAGAAATAATAGTATCATGTGTAACAGTATCTGTGTAACGGTGATACATGTGCACAAAATAACAGTGTTTGATGTAACAGATATTTACATGAAATACTATGTGCAGTGTATTAGGATTTTCGTGTAACCATGATACAGGTACATGTAATAACGTTGTCCACAATCATGACAACTCACACTCGTATAATGTCCAGTGTATATGTGGTTTAGTAACAGAGACGGTGTCAGGGTGATATATGTAACATGAACAGATGTCCAAATATCTAGATAAATAATAGTTATAATTGTTTCATTATATTAATATTATCAATGAAGGAATTATTTACAAGCATATAATTTCAAACTCTGCAAACCATTTTAATAAGTATTTATTAATCTAAAATTTTCTTTAATCCATCGTCTAATATAATCACATATATTTTATGTTAAATCATGAAACAAAGTAAAGTATTATTTTATCGATTATGTTTAATAAAACATTATGCATATTCTTATTATAATGCTTTCTCGATAATTACAAGTTATTAAATAATATCTACAGCGATTTACCTATAATCGTGATTTATTAAATAAAAAATCAATCAATTCATTAAATATGATAAAATATAATTTATGAAAGAAAAACTCACATAGTGACCATAGAATGTACCTCTCTTTTCTACGATCGTAACGGCTCAAGAATCGTCCAAATCGGACTCTGGATGTTCAAGTTATCGCCCAAACACTAAAAGCATAACAAATAGGTTAAATATGTAATTAAAAAAACTTTTAAATGAAATAAATTTATTTAACAGGGGTTTTTATGTACAAATTACCTTCACGGGTTTAAAACTGGGTTGGGCTCCTAATGGTTTGGGTACCCAAAACTTATGTAAATGCGTAAGTTGGTTTATGGGTTATTGGATGCGGGTTCGGGTTTAAGTTGTTTAGTTAGATCCAATATAGGGAGGAGAGAGAGAGAGGCAGTGAGAGAAGAAGGGAAACAGAGAAAGAAAAGAAAGGATAAGAGAAATAAAGAAAGAAAGAAAGAAAGAAAAGAAAGTAAAGAAGAAGAAGTGGGGACATGGCCGGCCAGAGGCATGGCGGCCAGGGGCGGCAGCAGCCACGACATGGGTAGCTGTGGGTGCACATCCATGGGAGGAGGGTTGTGGTGATGATTTTGATGGAGATTATGGTGGAAATGGTGGTTATAGAATTGAAAAAGGAAAAATGATAAAATTGAAAATGGGGGAGGAAGAAGGAGGTGTGAGAGATTGAAGTTGAGGAGGAGTTAATTTGATGAAAGTGGTGATTGATTTTGAGCAAGAAGGAGATAGAACTAGTGGTGGATTTTTATGAAATTGAAGGTGGTAGAGATTGGAAGTGATGGAGAGGAAGAAAGGGAGTTAGAGTGGCCGTCAGGGTTGGTCGGCGGTGATGGAATGGCTGGAGGGGCGCTGGTGGTAGATTGGGACGCTGGTCTTGATAAGGGAGGGAGAGAGATGTGAATTGGGAGGGGGGAGAGAGAGAGGAGATGTGGAGAGAGATTGAATCAGAAAAAGTGTGAGAGAGAGAGAGATTGAATTAGAGACAGGAAAAAGAATTAAAGGAGGAAGAGAAAAGAGAAGAGTTGGCTGAAGAGAGTCGGCTGGCTTATGGGGGAAGGAAGAATGATGATTGGAGAAGAAGAAAGAAAAGAAAGAAAGAAAAACAAATTTATTTAATATAATTTTATATGGTAAAATTTGACTAGTTCAGAACGGTTCTCAAAAAATTTATAAATAGAGAATATTACACGAAGAAGTAATATAAAATCGGATTCAAGAAATTCAGCCTAGTTTGCAAGTTAAAAATCCTGAAATGTATCAGTGATACTGGCCGACTCCGGTGCAGCCGGATTTTGAACTAATTTTGAAAAAATCTCCAAAAATACTAAAAAGTAAAAAATATGATTTTGAAAAATAATATAAAAGCAGATTATATAAACTCAGCTCTATTTGTGAATTAAAAATCGTAAAGCCGATTATCAATATCGTCGACACCGGCTTCAGATAATTTCCAAAATAATCCAGAAAAATTTCAAAAATTTTTGAAAAATATAAAATACTGAAAAATAATATCTGAAACTGGCTTAATCTGATTATTAGAAAAGTCAAATCAATTTTATACGCCGTATCAAGTACTGATGTGATACGTACATTTAGGATTGGGGGGCTACACCCCTCCCCTCGCTCCCTCCTCCTTCCTCCCCCTCCCCACCCCCTCCCCTTCCCCCCTGTTCGGCCAACTCTGGACGAACAAAACTGTCTTTGTTCATTCGGAGTTTGCCAAAAAAGAGGCTATGTTCTCTTTTCGGCCAGAGGCGACCGAAAAGAGCCTCTCTGTTCGGCCGGTTCGGCCAACTCCGGCCAAACAGAGACAGCTCTGTTTGGCCGGAATGGCCGAACAAAGAGGGGCGTGGCGGGGGGAGGAGGAGGAAGGGGGAGCGCCCGAGGAGAGGTCGGGCAGAGGCGAGGGGGCGGGGTCTGCTGGAATGGGAGGGAAAGAAGGAGGGGAGAAGAAGAGGGTGTTTTTGGGGTTTTTTGAATATTTTGAAGGTGCCTTAATCAAATTTGGGGGTGCTATAATCATGAGGTGCCTTCCTCATTCTTGGGGTGGCAATATCCGTTCCCAAGAAAAAGAGAAAGAGACATAAAAAAATCAATTAAAAAACAACAATACTTAGTTGCATAAATAACATATAAAAATTAAGACAATTAACTATAATTTACCAAGTGATATAAATGCAATCAAATTAGGTATATCCTGAACACACATAACAAAAGTACTTAAAAAAAAATCAAAAAATACATAGCAATAAAGAAATTGATAAAGTGAAGGAGATATACTAATTATATACGATTAAAAAATTAACGTTTTAATGAAAATTAGTATGTTTTTATTTATTTATTTAAGCGAATAAACAAGTAAATAAGTATAAAAAAAAATACTCTCTCACCACCAGTTTAGATAACTCGATAGAAAGCTCTTGCTTTACCCTAAAATTAATATGATTTGTTATTTACTTATTTAAGCGGATAAACGAGTAAATGAGTTGAATTAAAAAAATATTCTCACACCATCGTTTTAGATAAATCGATAGAAAGTTCTTACTTTACCCAAAAATTATGAGGTAAATGAGTTTACCCATGCCCGTTACCACCCAATTTCTGTTTATCGACTTTGACTAAAAACTCCTCATGATATAGACATGTTCCTACTGTAGTGGTCAGATTTTGACCCTCATCGAGATCGTGACACGTGTCCCACCGCATCAGGAGCGTCACAAGCAAATAACAAACTCGACATGCCAGCTGGTCCATTGCGGGTCCAAGGAGAAAACCTCGGGCCTTATCTCGAGTCCACACTCGACCAGAGGCCCCTCTCTGACATCCGCAACTGCCAGGTCCCTCTCTGAGTCCACACTCGACTCATAGTCCCTCTCCGACATCCGTAACTGCCAGGTCCCTCTCTGAGTTCACACTCCACCTGAGATCCCTCTCCGACATCCGCAACTGTCAGGTCCTTCTCCGGCTATATCTATCCGGGATTATTCACCCAGATATTCAACTCGGACGGAACCATTTCACTAGTCGAAGGCCCCGACTCCCACAATAAAGCCTTCCGTAAAGACTCCTGCCTCGACACTGGATACAGCTCACCGGCAGGATTTTCTGATTCACGGAATTAGTTACGCTGTCAGATTTTCCCACGTTCTAAATGTTTTAACACCCTTATTTCAATGGGTGAGTTATAGATAGTGGCAGATATCTCTGTATATCGATCTCAACAATTAAGCACTGTAATCTGAGCAGCTAGAAGAAATCACAACCTGCAAATCATGCAGTTATGGAGATCCAAAATATCCTCGCCATCAGTTACAACGCAACAGGGTGTTTGTGTACATGAAGGTCCATCAAAAGAAGGAGACCCGAGAAGTGGTAAAGAGAATAGTATTTTGTAGAACCACTGTAACCTTGGAATACTATTGTAACGCCCCGATCCCGGAGGGTACGGAGACGTCACTGCAACGTATATACGTAGGTCAGAAATATCCTCACGTATATACGCTAAGCATCAGTACAGGCAAGAATCAGAGTACGGAAGCAAGTGGTGCATTATACATTCCAACATATGAGTACAATTACTAAGTTATCACCAGAGGTGATAAATATTACAATAATATTACATCACCTAATAGGCGCAAATGCGAGAATACAAAGAGATGTACATATATGAACAATACAAAAGGGCGCTCACGAGATAACTGGAGAAGCCGCGAGCCAACAAGGGGGAGCAAGGATGGGACTGGAGCTACAGTTGACCTGTCTGCTCCACAGAAGTAAGCTTGGTCCTCAGCAAGATAGTCCCCTTCGGTCCAAGCTTCAGGACCTGGACATGAGGATCCAGAGGAGTCAGAACTCCCCAGGCGAGTGGTGAGGCGAAAGCCAGATGGCGTGCAAGGATAAGCACATGTGTATCGATAAAACCGAATCATAAGCATGCATTGAAAACCGTGTCGTGAGCATAAGCATGCAGAAGCAAGTAGATACATAAGAAGTGATATCAAGCAGAGAATACTCATGGTATGGTAAGATAAGGGAAAGTAACGAGACGAGAAATAAAGTAAATAGGACAACACCAGATATCTCCTAAACTAACATAAAACCGACAAAACCGAATACGAGCAAATCTGATTGTACGGGTTTAGGTTACGGCTCCATGAGATCAATACTTCGAAGGAATAATCCAAACAAGGAAACCCTCATTTATATACCTTTATCCCATGTCACCATAATCCAAGCACGTACAACCTGAGTTAGAAAATGGCACAACAAATTGCATATTAACATATGATTATAATAGGGGCCGTCTAAGTTTCAGGCTTCAGTATGTGTCCCATTCCACATACTTTCACTTACAACTTATAGAGCAAGTTATTTGAAAACTGATAAAGTTCGATGAATCATGTTTCGGATGGGCCCGTACATGCCCGGGACAACGGTTCAGGAGTATCCGGTGCTGAGCCGGAACGTACCGCTAGGTACCGGGACTTATTTACGCCCGAACAGGAATAGAGTATCGCAATCCCATAGAAATAGGCCTAGGGCGTGTGCATACCCGGCAGGAATAAACAGGAGTAGGGGTGCCAGCACACCCCACGGAATCCCTGGTGGTCGCCAGGTGATCCCTCAAGTATGTGGCCACGCGCGGCTCGATAAGACCACCATAAACATGATTAATCAGGGCCCATCAGTTTCCCCAAACCAGGTACAAGTTGTCTACTTATAATAATTTATCCAGTAATAATGTCCACAGAGTATTCATAGTAATCTTATATTCATGGTTATCCCATTACGGGGATCAACAGGAGTAAAGTCAGGAGCCTCCCTATTTCAGGGGTTCAAGTATCAACGTGTCAAGAAGCAGGTGGTAAAACATATGCTAGGTAGTAAGTCATGTCAGGTGGTAACACGTCAGTTTTCAAGTATGATACAGACAGGTGTATGTCAACAGTTAATATAACAAGTATGACATCACAATACCAAACGAGAACACCGATATAAATACATAATGTTATGCAAGTCAACCCGACGATGCGGGAAAGTCCAATGAGAAAGCGAGAACACTCGCCTAAAATTCAGGAAAACACTGTGAAATCCCAAGCTCTGGAATCCAGGGAATCAACGCGTCAATGCGTTTAAAATATAAGGGAGGAGAGAGAATAGAGACGCGGGAATCGCAGACGCGGGAGACGCGCTGCGGAGATGTCACAAACGCGGGATCTGTGCTCAAGTCAGGTCGCGAGGAGAACGCGGACGCGGATGTGGGTTCTGCGTCGCGTTTAGCATGAAAAGAACACAGACGCGGGCATGGGCTCCGTGTCGTGTTGACACGAGAAGGACACAGACGCGGGCCTGGACTCCGCGTTGCGTCGATACAAGAACGCGAAGGCCGCGTTAAGGGATTACATAGACGCGGGGGTGAGATCCGCGTCAGCAATAAAACAGAGGAGGGAAGGTGATTTCGGGGTGGTGGTGTTTAGTGTTTGTCGTTGCAATTGTCACCGGAAAGATTACCGGAATAATCGTAAACGATTACCGGAATAATCATCGGAGGCGTTGCCGACGAAGAAGAGCTCGGCCCCAATCCAAAGGAGGTGGCCGGCCCTTGGGAAGGTGATGTGGTGGTGGTTTTGGGGAGAGGTTTTGATGGTGGTGGTATTTTTGGAGAAGGTAAAGGAGAAGGTGGAGGCTTTGGTGGAGTTGTTGAAGTTGTGGTGGTCTAAATGGAGATGGAGGAGGAAGAAGATGAAGGTAGAGAGTTGGAGAAGTTGTGGTGGTTGTTGTTGTGGTGGAGATGAAGGAGGAGTTGGTGGTGGGAAAGGTGGTGAAGTGGGTTCCTTGGTGTTTTATGGTGGAAAAGAGGAAGAAGAAGATGATATGGAGGTGTTGTTATTGTTGGAAATGGAGGAGGAGATGGAGGAGAAAAAGATGGAGGTATTGGTGGAAAAAGAATGGTGGAGGAAGTGGAGGGAGAGTGGAGAAGAGGGCCGGCCAAGGGAGGTTGGCTGCTGTTTTCGTTTGCTGGAAAAATGGGGAAGGAAGGGAAATATGAAAGAGAGAGAAAGAATGAAGGAAAGGTGGTTGTATAAAAGGAGGGTGTGTATATATATATATAAGGGGAAAGATTATTATAATATAATGCCATTACATCATCAAATGGGACCTGCGTCCCATTTAAAGAGATGTGCGTCTGGCAAGGAAGACCTGCGTCTAGGCTAATTAACCCAGACGCGGAGAAGAAACCTGCGTCCTGAAGACAAACGCGAAAATCGCGTTTAACGGAAAAGATAAAAGTCATGATGACTTGATTGGAATTGATTAGCAGTGCATTAAATGCAGCATCGAGAGGATCTCTGCATTAAATGCAGAATCCTAGGTTGGTGAAACTCGCGTCTAGCGAAGAGAGAGAAAAGTGGAAAAATATCTGGGCACTATTCCGGTATCTGGGAAAACACCGAAAACTCCGGAAAAGTCCAAAAATAAAGTAGCTTGGAAAGCTTCCCAAAAATTCTCAAAAACAATAAATATTATAAAAAGATTTTTAATGAAATTAGTTTTCAGAAATTCAATCTTATTTTCAAAATAAAAATCATAAAGTCAACCGTCAATATCGGTCTACACCGGATTGGCCGGATTTTGATAAAATCTGAAAATTTCCAGAAAAAGCCTGAAAGGAGAAAATATAATTCTAAGAAGTAATATGAAAGCAGAATCTAGAAATTTGATTCCAATTGTAAATGAAAAATCTTGGAATCAACCAGCGATACTGGCCGACACCAAACCCAGTGGAATTTCGATAAATTCAGAAAATTCTCAGAAAAAGTATTTAAATAGAAAATGTGATTTTAAGAAGTTACAGGGAAGCCGTTTCTTAAAATTCAACTCCGTTTGTAAATTAAAAATCCGAGAATCGGTCAGCGGTATCGGTCGACCCCGGTTTTGAAGAATTTCAATTTAATTCTGGAAAATTTCAGAAAATCATAGAAAATATAAAATATTAGAAAATTATGTTTAAAACTGAAATCGGTCAAATTGGAATAGCGAAAAAATCAATCGAGCAACTCACTAGGATCGGGTTCCCGGTTCAGATTAGGGCTGACTCCGAGTTCACGAATCCAGATCCAAGGCAAAACGATCTCAGAAATAACTCATAATATAAAACAAATATAGGAAGTAAATCAAAAAAAATACGATCGAGAAATCTGAATACGCAACTAAGTACGTATTCCGGGAGCGGGGTGTTACAACTATAGTGAATTCTCTCCCTCCTCGTGTTTTTCCTCAATTTGAGTTTTCACGTAACAAAACTTTGTCTCCTCTTGTTTATTGTGTGAAAATATTCAATTATCACCTGATAATTGATATCCCCTCTCGCTTGTGGTATGAAGTTGACTGTCTGATCAGTCGTGTCAGAAAATCTCTACCACACCTATGTAACCTGGTGTCATTTTGAAGAGATCATATTCCTGACTCCCACATAGCAAAAAGATAATTACTTGTGATTGCTGACTACAAATTGGTAATTCACCATCGACAAGTCAGATCTGACAAAATTGTCTTTTAAACCATTTTAAACGAATTTATTTGTCTTTCTTTTCAATTTCTATAATAATTTGCATCGATTGCAAACATTTCATGGTTTCCTTCTCCCATCAAATCTATAAAAAAAAAAAGGCACAGTGTTTTTTTTTATATTAGGCTTTTCATTTGATAATTTATTTCCATTCTATCTTTCGATTTCATGTGGGGAGAGGAAGATGGATAAAAGGTTTGATAGAGTTTTTTAACTCAGTTGTGGGCTAGAGTGAGCAGCAGAACAAGCTATCAATCGACTGGAAGGTTGACCGAATGTGCATAGCATGCATGAAGAGAAGGAAGCAGGCAGGCGATCGACAGCATGTGGAGAGCAGTCGACCGCGACGAAGATTGAGATTTAACAGAGACTTAAGAAGCTTTTGCGCTAGACAAATTGAACTAGCATTCGAACGCACTTGGAGCCGGCTGACTATGCGGTTGACCATGAGTCATGATCTGGCGGTTTGTTGCACTTCGAGTTGAATTCAAACTTCATATTTTGATTTGGATTTCGATCCGTTATTAGTTCTTTAATTGGCTTTCTTTTCTGACTATATAAAGAGGGTCTCTGCACTTATCGATTGAATTGACAATTGTATTGGAGAGTTTTAGGGTTAATTTGTTTAAGAGAACTCTACAATAAATTACATAAATTCTCTAGTTGGATCTTCGGATTAAATTTGTTATACTTGTAACTCAGTTGTTTAAATAAGATATTCTCACTTCTACCCCGAGAATGTAAAAAAATTGCCGAACTTCGTTAAATTATTTGTTTTCTCCTTGGTTATTTGTGTTCGTGTTATATTTGTATTGGTGATTGATATATGACGTTTAGTACTCTGATATTGATATGAGATTTGGTGATTCCTCCTGAGGTCGAGCGCAACAAGTGATGGTGCTTTCGCGTAGCGCATAACAAGTTATATTAGAGCTTTCTAGGTTCGTGGGGAGTTCATTTGGGTAGAGTAGATCATTTGAAAACGCGTCTAGGATTTCACTTGGAGGAATCTTTATCTATTTGGATCTATTTTCGTTAATTATTTGCATTGGTTCTTTGCTGGTTTTCTAGAGAATATGGCCGAAGTCAATCAAGCCATGGTGAAGACCGTGAATATTCACCAAACCAAGACTGATGTGGTGAAGTTAGATGACATGAATAATTTTGGCATGTGAAGATGCGAGGTAATGGATGCAGTGATTGCATCGAATTTGAAAGATGTTTTGCTATTGAAAAATAAACCAGAGGAGACATTAGAAAAGAATTTGGACAAGATGAATCAGACGGTGTGTGATATCATCATATCGTGTTTGACATAAGATCTAAAATATTATGTGATGAACAAGACTTCTGCGAGAAAGATTCTAAAAGGCAAATACTCAATGAGGATCATTGAGAATCGCTTGCATCTGAAGATGAGGTTTTACCTCTTTTAATTGAATAGGAGATTTACATTGGTAAGCACATGAATAATTACACAAAGCTTCTTGTAGATTTAGCTAACGTGAAAGAGGTGATTAAGGATGAGGATAAGGCATTGATTCTATTGAGTTCTCTTCTGGATGAGGAGTATGAGACCACCATTATAACCTTGATCCATGGCAAGAAATCACTTAGCAATAGTGAGGCATCAGCTGCTCCTGTGAATTACGAGTTGAGGAAGCAAGATAAAGAGTTTTCCATTAGCACATCAGCAGAAGTGTTGACTGCAAGTAGGATTGGTTACAATCATCGGAAGGGCAAGGAGATATTAGTAAAAATGATAATTGTCAATTAAGAAAGAATCATTGTGTTTTGTGTAAAGAGAAAGGACATTGAAAAGTTAATTGTTCAAGCTCAAGAATAAGAAAGAGTCAAAATCATAGGCTATGTCGCAACGGTGGATAATAATGATTCTGATTCATCTGTATATTCACTTTCTATCACCCATCTTATTTGCTATTCAGAGAAATCAAAGTGAATTTTGGATACTGGTGCTACCAATCACTCTTATGCCGAAAGAAAGTGGTTTTCTAGTTCTAAAAAACTAGATGGAGGCTTGGTATCGTTCTGTGATGATCACACAAGCAATATAGAAGGGATAGATTCAGATCACATCAAATTATCAGGTGTGATGGTGAGAGAGTAGAAGGATGTGAGGTATGCAGGCCTGTTTGGTTAAGGGTGGAAGTGAGGAAGTGAAGAAGTGAGGAAGTGATAATAGTTCCCTTTGGAACTTGGGAATTGGTTAGTAAGTTTTCTGATGTTTGGATGTTATTGGGAAGTGTGGTTTAGAAAATGTTATGTCTTTTCCGGTGTTTGGATGGTAATGTAGAACTGAAAGTGAAAAGTTGACTACAAAGTTGACCGCAAAATAATATTAAATTAAAAATTAATTAAGAAAAATAAAAATTAGACTGTAATTAGAATGCAAGTGAGATTTACATGAGCAAAAAATTAACTGTTTTGTGTTACAACTTATTACAAATGAGATTTACATGACCACAAAATTAACTGTAGCACTCTGGAAGTGAGAAAAACGTTGTGTAAAGGAGAAAAGAGATAAGGAAAAGAACTTTTTCCATTTTTCTTTCCGGTGTTTGGATGAACAGTGAAAATGAGAAAAGACACTTCCCACTTCCTCACTTCCACCCAATTCCTTGAATCCAAACAGCCCCTAAATTGAAGAAGAATGTGATTTTGATTGGAGCTTTGGAGGTACAAGGCCTGAGAGGGACTCTCGGAGAAGGCTTCTCAAGATATTCAGTGACTCATTGGTTATTCTGAAGGTCATTTGACGCAATAACTTATACAACATAAAGGGTGGTGTAGTTACTTAAAATTTCGCGGCTTCATAACATTTGGATGGCAATTCTATCAGGTTTTGACATTCGAGACTGGGATGGTTTGGATTCTTTGCAAGCATTAACAACACATTATTGAAAGGGGCATGCAATTTGGAGTCTTGTGAGCATTGTGTTCTGGGTAAGGAGATAAAGGTGAAATGTGGCACTGTTATTCACCGCACGGAAGGTCATCTTGATTTGATTTACATGGACTTTTAGGGACCTATTAAAACTGCATCACTTGAAAATTATCGGTCTTTGTCTCTTTTGGTGATAATTTCTCCAGACATTTTGGGTATACCCTATGAGACAAAGGTTTGGAGTCCTAAATTTATTCGTAGAGTGAAAAAAGTTGATAGAGAAATAGACTGGCATGAAGATCAAAGTGCTCCAATTTGATAATGTTGGGGAGTACAAGAAGGATTAGTTCCTGATATTTGGCCAAAATATTGGTATTGATATGCACTTCACGATTCAAAAACAAATTGGGGTAGCAAAGGAGTTGAATGTATGTGCCTTGCTGAAAAAATGTTCGATGTTTGTTGTCTAATACACAATTAAACCAGTTGTTTTGGACTGAGACTTTAGCATATGCTAGCCATCTCATGAATATGTTGTCATCGTCTGCGATAGGAGGTAAAACTCTATTGAAATTTTGTTAGGTGGAGCAGCTCAAGACTATGATTTGCTGAGAGCATTTGGATGTCATGCCTACTTTCGTATCAAAGAAGGTAAATTGAATCCTCAAACAAAGGAGTTTGTATTTTTTGGTGTCAAAAAAATTTGAAAGGCTACAAGTTATGAAACAGCAAAAACAAGAAGTTTGTGTTGAGAAGATATGTCACGTTCGATGAAGCTTCAATGTTGAGGCCTAACTTTCAGCAAGCAGAGAGTATGAAGACCAATGTGATATCACACCGAGTGAATGATGATGCTACTCCATGTTTTTCAATTGGTTCAGTATCATTTGAGATCTCACCGAATATGATACCGAGTGGATCATGTAGCCGGCTTGAATGCTGAACATGTTGAAGAAAAAATTATTGATTTGTTTGTAACCAGAAGAACCAAGAAGAATTCACAAAAGTGAGTTGTGAAGAAGCGTGGATCTCAATTTGATGAGTTAAAGTAGCTCAAGTTGAACACTATTCTCCATGACAATCGTGATGAAATCCATATGACTCAACTGGTTGGGTTCAATGTTGCAGATTTGATTTTAGTTGTGTTTGAGCTTTCTGGAGCTCGTTTGGATGAACTATGTATGGCTTGATCCCCTGAGCAGGGGGTATATAGGAAGCGTAATGGTGCAACCAGTTGCTGAGCTGAAATTGGTTATTCATGGTGTTCAACTCAGATGAGAAATCTTCACCGAGGTGGAGAATTATGGGGGAGAAAAAGATGAATAAAAGTTTTGGTAGAGTTTTTTTTTAACTCAGTTGCAGGTCAGAGAAAGGAGCAGAAGAAGTTGTCGGTCGGCCGAGCAGTCGACGGCATGTGCTCAACATGCACGAAGAGAATGAAGCAGGCGGTCGATCGCACGTGGAGTGCGTTTGACCTACCAGTCGACCCCGACGAAGATTGAGATTTAACAGAGAGTCAAGAAGTTTTTGGCGCTGGAAAAATTGAACTAGCAGTCGATCGCACGGTCGACCGCAGTTGGAGACGGTCGACCGTGAGTCATGATCTGGTGGTATGCTAAACTTCGAGTTGGATTCAGACTCAGTCTTTTGATTCGGATTTCAATCCGATATTAGTTTCCTTTAATTGGCTCTCTTATTTGGCTATATAAGGATGCACCCCAATTGTATCGATTGAATTGATAATGGTATTGAAGAGTTTTAGAATTAGTTTGTTTAAGAGAATTATACGGTAAATTCTATAGATTCTCTAGTTGGATCTTCGGATCAAATTTGTAACTCTTGTACCTCAGTTGTTTGAATTAGATCTTTTTCTTTCTGCCAGAGGACATAGGTAAATTGTCGAATCTCGTTAAATCATTTGTTTTTTTCTTGATTATTTGTGTTTGTGCTGTGTTGGTGATTTGACATACAACATTTGATACTCTGATATTGATCTGAAATTTGGTGATTCCTCCTAAGGCTGAGCGCAAGAAGTGGTGTGCTTCCGCATAGCACACAACATTTCGTGCCACCTAGGTGGTCCCCCGCGCATGGGCCAAGAAAAAGAAGAAGAAGAATAATAGAAAGCAAAAGGAAAAAGAAAAGGAAAAGAAGGATAATAAAAGGAAAGAGAAAAGAGAAATTAAGTAATTTTTATTTGATTTTGTCTTTTTGGCTTTGCCAGTATGTTATATGTGATTCCAATTCCTATATTATTTATACACTTTTATGTTGTCATTTTTCGCGTATCTTTGCAGTTACTCTTCTTCCCTTTTGCTTTTGGTTTGTGATGCCACTTCTCTCTCTCTCTCTCTCTCAAACAAAAAGGCAAAAGAGAAAATTAAAAAAAAAGGTGCACCCTAAAAATTTAAACCTGTTATGAAAAACGTGTGGCTGCCTACCTTTACTGTGCACCATTAATAAGTTTACTATGCGCTGATGTAAGCGATGACGCAAGCGACTGCATAGTGCCCCCAAGGTTTTCCTATAAATAGGACCTTCCTGATTCATTTCAATGTACACACAAAATTCAGAAATCAATAAGAATTCCTATTTCTACTCTGTCTCTAGAATTCTCTGCTTTGGTATTATATTTTCGGAGTTTTTACAACACGTTATCAGCACGATCACTCTAGTCTGTCCCCAGCCTCTGCCTCCGTCAGCTCAGGGAAAAAGCCTACCACGTCAAATTTCTGCCTCCATTAGCTTAAGGTAAAACTTGTCACGAGCCTCTGCTTCCATTGCTCAAGGAAGAGTCCTATCACAAGTCCCAGCTTCTACCTCTACAATCTCAAGGTAAAATTGGCAAGTTACTATATTTATGATATTCGTATAACACCACTACTATAATAAAAGGAGGCTCTGCCACCTATTTATAGAAATGTGATGTGATTACGAAAACTGAATTATTATACTAATTATATTCATATAACATCATTACTATAATAAAAGGAGGCTCTGCCACCTATTTATAGTAAAGTGATGTGATTATGCTATCTTTACTAATATCTAACTTGATGCTTGCGTGGATTAAACCCCAAGCTTCTAACATTATATATTTTATTATTCTACTATTATATCTGGACAAACACCCACTGAAAGGTTTACCGAGTAGCGTGGTGTGCCAATATTTATTTCAATAATTACTGCTTTATTAATTATGCCTGCAAAACACCCACCAAGTAGAGTGGCGTGCATATATTATAGCTCGTAAATATATATAGTACAATGTATTTATTTTACCATTTCCTTAATTAAAATATTTAATTATATAAAATCTATATTGTTTTTCTCTCTCCCCAAACGGCTAAAAAAAAAAAAACCCCCAACGGCTATATCCCCAACGGCTAAAAAACCCCCAACGGCTATAATCCCCCAACGGCTGTAAAAGGCTATTTTTTCCCTATAAATAGGTGAGTTCTAAACTACACAACTCACTCATCAATCTCTCTTCATTTCTCAAAATTTTCATCATCTCTCAAAAGTTTTGCGTTCGAAGTTTTTCGCAAGATGCTTAGTCCAGCTTTGATGTTTCTTATTGCCGTCATCATCATCAACACTTCTTTCGTTTTTCTTGGAGATATGGATCCAAGTGAATTGTACCCGTATTTTTTTATTTTAATGTTCACTTTTCCTCTTCTGCTTATAGCTATTTTGGTTGACATGCAAATTTTCTTTGAGAAATAAAAATGTTGTGATTCTAATTATTTTTATATTTTGTTATAGTTATCACCATGTCAAACTTTGCAAAGCTTGAGTTCATTCCACTTGATATCACGGGGAGAAATTATATGTCTTGGGTTATTGATATTGAGATACATCTTGAGTCAATGGGTCTCACTGAGACCATTAAAGAAATAAATTCTACATCGTCACAAGATAAGACAAAGGCGACAATCTTTATCCACAGACATCTTGATGAAAGTCTAAAGTGTGAATATCTCACTGTTAGAGACCCAACTGCTTTATGGAAAAACTCAAAGAAAGGTTTGATCATCAAAAGGAAGTTGTACTCCCTGCCACTCGTGATGAATGGAATGCTTTGCGCTTCCAAGACTTTAAGAAAGTTAGCGACTACAACTCTGCAATGTTCAGAATAGTATCCCAGTTGAAATTCTGCGGGGTAGATATCACAGATGAAGAAATATTGGAGAAGACTTACTCCACATTTCATGCATCCAATATAACACTGCAACAACAATATAGGTTGCGTGGTTTTAAGAAATATTCTGAACTAATTTCATCTCTTCTTGTGGCAGAGAAAAATAATGAACTTTTGATAAAAAATCATCAGTCCCGTCCTACTGGTTCAGCAGCATTTCCAGAAGCAAATGCTGCATTTCCTAAAAATTTTGGACGAGGATATAATTATGGCCGTGGCCGTGGACGTGGTCGTGGTCGTGGCCGTGGACGTGGCCGTGGACGCGGTCGAAGTGGTTTTTACAACCCTTCACAGAATAACGCGATCCACAAGAAGCATCATGTGGAAAGACATGAAAAAGGAAAAGATGTTCGTGAAAGTTCTCTTCGAAATCCTGAAGATTCTTGTTACAAATGTGGCTCCAAAGGACACTGGGCTAGAGTGTGCCGAACACCGGAGCACCTTTGCAAGCTCTACAAAACATCCTTGAAAGGAAAAGAGAAAGAAGTGAATTTCACTGAACATGATGATCCTATGAATGATTCAACTCATCTTGATGCTTCGGATTTTACTGATGATTTTGTTGATCTTCCTATCCATCATGATATTGGTGATAATTAGACATATGATTGTATTATTATACTTTGTTATTTGTAATTTTCAAATCTATCTTTGAATGAAATATTTCCCTTATAATAATATGTTTCAAAATTTATTCTTACCAAATTGTTTATTTTACATGAAGCTTGATATGGATTATTCTAATGATGAAGTCAAGACCAAAAGTGGAGAGATTTGCATACCGGATAGCGGTACAACACATACTATTCTCAAACATAAAAGGTACTTCTCTGAATTAAAACCAACAAAGGCAATCATCAATACAATATCAGGTCCTGTAGACTTGATTGAAGGGACTGGTAAAGCCAGCTTTATATTGCCAAATGGAACAAAGTTTTTCATAAAAGATGCTTTGTTTTCACCAAAATCTAAAAGAAATTTGTTGAGTTTTAATGATATATATCTTCATGGATATGATACTCAGTCTGCAACTGAAGAAAATATGAAGTATATGTATCTTACTACTTATATATCAGGTAAGAAGTGCATACTAGAAAAACTACCAAAGCTTTCCTCAGGATTGCATTATACATATATAAATGTGATAGAATCACATATGGTAGTTAAAGAGGATACAGAGACAATAACTCTGTGGCATGATCGTTTAGGTCATCCTGGTTCAATGATGATGCGAAGAATTATTGAAAATTCACATGGACATACATTAAAGGGCCAGAAGATCCTTCAAGTTAGTAAGATTCCATGTGAAGCTTGTTCTCTAGGAAAATTAATTATGAGACCGTCACCAGCTAAAATAAAAACAGAATCACCTACATTTCTTGAACGTATCCAAGGTGATATCTGTGGGCCTATACATCCATTGTGTGGACCATTTAGATATTTTATGGTATTGATAGATGCCTCTAGTAGATGGTCACACGTTTGTTTATTGTCAACTCGCAATGTGGCATTTGCGAGATTTCTTGCTCAGATAATTAGATTAAGGGCACAATTTCCTGATTATACAATCAAGAGAGTTAGACTTGACAATGCTGGTGAGTTTACGTCTCAGGCGTTTAATGATTATTGTATGTCTATTGGAATAGTTGTTGAACATCCTGTTGCCCATGTACATACACAAAATGGTTTGGCTGAGTCGCTGATTAAGCGCCTCCAACTTATTGCTAGACCATTAATAATGAGAACAAAGCTTCCTATTTCTGTATGGGGTCATGCAGTTTTACATGCTGCAGCATTAATTCGCATCAGACCAAGTGCATATCATGAGTACTCCCCTCTACAATTAGCATTTGGTCAAGAACCAAATATTTCCCATCTTAGAATTTTTGGTTGTGCGGTATATATACCAATTTCTTCACCACAACGTACAAAGATGGGTCCTCAAAGGAGACTGGGAATATATGTCGGCTATGAATCTCCTTCTATTATAAGATATCTTGAGCCTAAAACCGGCGATGTTTTTACGGCTCGGTTTGCCGATTGCCACTTCAATGAGGCAATTTTCCCAGCATTAGGGGGAGAAAAGAAACAGCTGGAGAAGGAGATTACATGGAGTGAACCATCCTTATTGCATCTTGATCCTCACACAAGACAATGTGAGACAGAAGTGCAAAAGATTATGCACTTACAAGAAATAGCAAATCAATTGCCAGATGCGTTCACTGATACAAAAAGAGTGACTAAATCATATATACCAGCTGTAAATGCTCCTGCTCGGATTGAAATCCCAAAAGGACAACCCGAGAATGAAGTCACTCATGAGTCTAAGACACGCCTGAAGCGTGGTAGACCAATCGGTTCCAAAGATAAAAATCCTCGAAAAAGAAAAGGAGCAGATAAGCACGATGACCCCAATGTGCAAGAATGTGTTCCAGAAGAAACACAAAATAATCAAGAATGTGTTCCAGAAGTAACACAAGATAAGACAAATCAAGAGATGAAAGATCCTGAAGATATAGAAAATCATGAAATCTCTATTGATTATGTCAATACAGGAGGATTATGGAATCGAAATAAGATGGAAAATATAGATGAAATATTTTCCTATTCCGTAGCATGTGATATTGTTAACGGAAGTGAGGATCCTGAACCAAGATCCGTCACTGAATGTCAAAATAGACCTGATTGGACAAAGTGGAAAGACGCTATACAGGCTGAATTGAGTTCGCTTAATAAGCGCAAAGTATTTGGGCCTATTATCCTCACGCCAGAAGCCGTGAGGCCAGTAGGATACAAATGGGTCTTTGTACGAAAACGCAACGAGAAAAACGAGATTGTAAGGTATAAAGCTCGACTTGTTGCTCAAGGTTTTTCGCAAAGACCTGGAATTGATTATGAAGAAACGTATTCTCCAGTAATGGATGCAATTACGTTTAGATATTTAATCAGCCTAGCAGTTTCTAAAAATTTAGAAATGCGTCTTATGGATGTTGTTACAGCTTATTTATATGGGTCGCTTGATAGCGATATTTATATGAAAATCCCTGAAGGATTTAAAATGCCTGAAGCATTAAGCTCAAAACCCAAAGAATTATATTCGATCAAATTGCAAAGATCATTATATGGGTTAAAACAATCAGGGCGCATGTGGTACAATCGCTTAAGCGAGTATTTATTAAAAGAAGGATATGTAAATAATCCTATATGCCCATGTGTTTTTATAAAGAAAACAACATCCGGATTCATTATCATTGCTGTATATGTTGATGATTTAAATATTATTGGGACTCACAAAGAGATCCTAGAAGCAATGATATATTTAAAGAATGAATTTGAAATGAAAGACCTTGGAAAAATCAAATATTGTATTGGTTTACAGATTGAGCACTTGCAAAGTGGCATACTTTTACATCAATCAAATTACACTGAAAAGGTCTTAAAACGCTTTAACATGGATAAAGCAAACCCTTTAAGCACTCCAATGGTTGTTAGGTCATTGAATGTGGAAAAAGATCCATTTCGCCCTCGCGAAGATAATGAAGAGGTTCTTGGTCCTGAAATACCATATCTAAGTGCAATTGGAGCTCTTATGTATCTAGCTAATTGTACCCGACCAGATATAGCATTTGCTACTAATTTATTAGCAAGATTTAGCTCATCTCCTACACGGAGACATTGGAATGGTATTAAACATGTATTTCGTTATCTTCGTGGAACAACTAACTTTGGTTTGTTTTATTCCAGAGGATCAAAACAAGAAATAACTGGTTATGCAGATGCAGGTTATTTGTCAGATCCACATAAAGCCAAGTCTCAAACAGGATATGTGTTCACATGTGGAGGTGCAGCGATCTCTTGGCGTTCACAAAAGCAGACACTTATTGCCACTTCTTCTAATCATGCTGAAGTCATAGCACTCCATGAAGCAAGTCGAGAATGTGTATGGCTAAGGTCTGTAACTCAACACATCCAAGAAACTTGTGGATTACCAGTCAATAGAGATCCAACAGTACTGTTTGAAGACAATGCTGCATGCGTCGCTCAAATGAAGGAAGGATTCATCAAAAACGACCGTACCAAGCATATACCCCCGAAGTTCTTCTCATTCAGCCAAGAGCTTGAAAAGGATAAGCAAATTACTATTCAGTATATCCGATCAAGTGATAATGTGGCAGATCTCTTTACAAAGGCACTTCCCCCTACAACTTTCAGAAAGCTTATTCATGATATTGAGATGCGTCATAAGCGAGATTTATGAAGAAGAACTACTCATGTCAACTTGAGGGGGAGCTTACGTGGCTGCACTCTTTTTCCCTTACTATGGTTTTGTCCCACAGGGTTTTCCTGGTAAGGTTTTTAACGAGGCAGCATAGAACACGTATACAGAGATGATGTACTCTTTTTCCCTTCGCTATGGTTTTGTCCCACTGGGTTTTCCTAGCAAGGTTTTTAATGAGACATCATGCAAGGTTGGCAGCCAAGGGGGAGTGTTATGAAAAACGTGTGGCTGCCTACCTTTACTGTGCACCATTAATAAGTTTACTATGCGCTGATGTAAGCGATGACGCAAGCGACTGCATAGTGCCCCCAAGGTTTTCCTATAAATAGGACCTTCCTGATTCATTTCAATGTACACACAAAATTCAGAAATCAATAAGAATTCCTATTTCTACTCTGTCTCTAGAATTCTCTGCTTTGATATTATATTTTCGGAGTTTTTACAACAAAACCAAATATTCAGTGGTTGGCTGTTAAGCCGAGGAATGTAATTTGAAATTTGAAACCGCACTGAAAGGACTAATGAGACGTTAGTGGAGAAAATTAAATGAGACAGTTTCATTTTAATTTTTATATCTACTCAAAATTCTAGCACATACTATTTCGGTAATATACTATTAGAAGCAACAATTAGAAATATATCGATAATACATTCAAAAATCAAACTGTATATTATAGCAAAGTATTTTTTTTTTCAGGATTTTGGGCGGAATAATCTACAGGAAAACTTAAATAGCAAAACTCTCAATTACAATTTTTTCTTCATCTAGACCTCATTTTTTGCGGGTACTAGATTGGAAACACGTGTTTGACCGGTGGTTTAATTACAAAAATGTAAAAAATTAAAAATATCACCATTTTAACTTATAATCGCGATTACGATTATAACTGAAAGCGTTCCGCAACTGCGAATGCAACTTTGTGAGAACTACGAATGCAACTGAGACTCGCCTTCAGGAGTGCGACTTTGTAAGAATTTTGTGAGAACTGTAACATAAATTTTGTGAGAACTGTGACTTTGTGAGAACTGCGACTGTAACTGCAACTTCAGAACTGCGAGTCGCGGTCCTTATATAAAGGACTGTGGTCCTCATAAAATGGATTGTCGCAATCCTCACATAAAAGACCTCATTTTCAATTTCACTTTATTTTTTAGAGTGCTTACGAGGACTACGATTATAATCACAGTCCTCATGACCATGGTTGCACTCTTATGGTCACAATTTTATTATGAGTACTGCAAGTATCTCTTCTCTCACTGTGTAACTCCCTTCTAAAATTCTAATTCTCCTAAAATCGAAAGTAGGTCACGAGTCGCAGCTATTGAGTTGCATTCCTCACATAAAAGAATTGCGATCCATTTCTGCATCGTCGTCATCCAGTAGAAACCAAATCAAAAACTCAAACCCTATATCTCAAAGATCATCACGAAAACGAACGCGAAAACAATCAAATCCATAACGAGATGATTGATAAAAAAGACCGACGAGATCTGTGGAAATGACGAAGAGAATGGATAAAAAAAAAAACCCAATAAGAGAATTTAATCAATCAGATAAGAAAAAAAGGATAAAATTAGAAAAGAGATAATATGAGTTAATTATATCGTAGAATTCAATTTGAAATGTCTATGTTGCTGAGGTGAATTGAGTCTGAGACAGAAATAAATTTGTAACTGAGATTTTCCTTAAATTAATTGAAAATAGAGGAGTCTGAGACCAATTTTCTGTTTCCTTCTCTCTTTGTTGCCTCTCTTGCATCTCTATTTATCCCTATATCTTTAAAGAAAATTTGTTCACGTATACATTAAGGCCCTTGTATTATTGTATACCATCAAACCATACTAATATTTCCCTAAAATCTTTAGATAATTCATTCCCTAAAATCTTTAGATAATTTCATTCCCTAAAAAACAAGCAGCGTATTCTGCACATTCACAAAAATATCTGAAAAGAATAAAAAATTATAATTCTCTTCTCAAAACTCTACCAAACTTTCTTTTTTCCCCTTAAAAAAAACCCTCCGGCGTTTTCTGGCGGAGATCCTCGCGTTTGGTGCCGTGAACCTCTGGTGAGCGATAGCCAGCATCACCGTCCCAACAGTTCCCCCATTCTCTCCGCCAACTCCTTGAATGTTGGCCGCGTCGCCAGACTGCCTCACCCAAGAGCAATAAATAAAATAAAATAAAGTCAAAAAATACCGGTAAATAACTTTTAACAAAGAAAACAAAATTCACATGAATAAGATTAGATTGTTGAAATCATTATGCACATTGTTTGCTTGCAACCTAATAGTTTAGGTTTTATTTGGTTCTGAGAAATAGGGTACAGAAAATTCAAGCAGAACTTAGGATATCAGCTTTTCAAAAAAAAAAAATTAGGTCCAATGACACCTATAAACAATAATTTTCTAAGCTTTTTTTCAGCTTCCATGCATAAAAACCAACAGAGAAGCTGTATAAGAATTTTGTGCTTCCGTGGTAATCATTATTATTATTATTTTTTTAACAGATAAGAGAAAGTGATCGTGACTCCCATGTGAAACTCATGGACAACTGATTATCAAGCTCCTAGCCGGAGAAACAAGCAGGCCCACAAGCTTTTGAGCGAATAAATGGATCCGGGCAGTAAACCCCAGAAAGATTGGGATGGTCAACCCGACACGCGCCATATTAATTTGTAGTCATAATGGTCAGATCAGAATGACAAAATTGAATAAATAAACATTGTAAATAGCTCAACTAAACTCTTGGGGACATTTTGCTGCTGGACAGAGCATGCTTTTTCTTTGGGTAATGGAAACTAACATGCATATTTGAAAGCTTTTACAGAAGTCAGATATGTTCAAAGGATGAGCTGCATCGATTAAAATCGTCTATCCTTTTGGCCCGGTTATTTAATTTAACCTTGTATGAAAAATTTTGTACCATGAATCCAAGATTATATATATATATATATATATATATATATATATATATATATATATATATATATATATATATATATATATATATATATATATATATATATATATATATATATATGGGGTTATTGTATCTCAGCCTGCAGGCTGAGAGAGTTTCTCAGCCGGCGGGACGTGGCTGAATATATGCCACACATCGGCCGCAGTGTGTTGGCGCCAAAAAATCCCGCCTAAACAATCGTGAAACAAATTGACAAAATACCCCTTTTTTAATTCTAAATTGGAATAAAGTCATGAACAAACAAAATTTCAGTTGAATATATCTACAGTTATAAAATTCGTAATTTTAATACATCGAAAAATATAATTAAAAAATTGGATCAATATAATTTAAAATAAGCAGAAGCATTGAAAATTTAAAAAACATGCCATGGTCGCAGACTTAATACAATATAACAACTGCGACACAGTCGCAGTCACTAGTCGCACTCATAGAATAACAAAATGTTTTTATGCGACCTAATACAATATAATTTCAATTTTATATGACAACTGCGACACAGTCGCAGTCACTAGTCGCAGTCATTGTATAACAAAACTTCTTTATATAACGTCTGCGACCCTAGTCGCATTCTATCGTACAACAATGCGACCTCTTTCAGTACTGCGACCAAAGTCGCAATCTTCTTTCCCATGCCTTATGTAAAAGATTTTTAATATGCGACTAGGGTGGATTAGCCATGCGACCCTGAGATCAATTCGCGTATATCAAATCTTATAAAAATTACTATATTAATTACACTGAATTAAATGAAGTAATTAATATTCTTTCTACCGTGATACAACAACAGTCTAGAAAAAAGAGATGCACTAATGTTAATCTCGAAAAAGGAAAGATGTGCACCATACGTAATCTAAAGATATAGGCAAATAATTCTATAAAAAGTTAATTTCTACTTCAAGCATTAAACCTCTGGCAAAAAGAAACTCTTCGGATTCTCCCGCAATAAATCTTCAATTAAATATTTAATTTTTTTTACCACTTCCTACCATACTCAACCCTCACCTGTAACAATTATTATTACTATTCATGTTCTTTCACAATATTGACCTTTATATAATACTTGTAACTATTATATTATCTCATACCTGAAAACTATATTTTTGTTCTTCCTTTTCAATTTGATTTCAAAAACTTTCAAAAAAAATAATTCATTCTTCAATCATGTCTTCCCCATCTTCTTCCTCTGAACACTTAGATTTCAACTTCAATCGTTCCCCCATCGGTCCTTTGTCTTTACGATATTCTAATGAATCTGATACCAGTCTGGACTTCACTCCTTTTGACTATCTCACTACATCAAATAATGTATTAACTGATCCTCCTATTCATGATGATAATGAAGTTTTAATGTGGGTTAGTGACGAAGACATTATTCCTCTGCCACTTGACGGAGACATGCTTGATGAAAGCATGTCCTCTGATGCTGTAGGCTCGCTTCCTATCAACGGGTCAGACGAAGAGCTTGATAGAGACGATCCATTCTGGGAGTTCATCGGTGAAACAAAAAAAACCTCAAAAACAGGAAGATGATGAGGAAATAAGTGATGAAAAGGAAGAGCAGAAGAATGAAGACAATGAATCTGCTTATGATGGGGATAATGACGAGGATTAGGATTTCCTGATCTTCTGATATTCAATTGTATTTTGTCTTCTTTTAAAAGCTTTTAATTCTATTTTTTTGTAAGGTCTCTTTCTCACTATATTAACTTATAAGCTCTTTTAATTACATATCCAAACTGCGACTGCTGCTCTTAAACACTGCGACCATAGTCGCACTCCTACTACGGATGCAATTTATGGTCGCAGTTAATCATTTATCAGTTCCCAATGCGACTATGGTCGCAATAATGTACTGTTTTGAAGTTCAAAGTAATTTAAAGTTATAGTGTATTAACTTTTAAACTGTTTTGGATAACTGAACAGTCACCTAGGAAGTATACACAATTTTTGGGAAAAGGTAGAAAATAAGTTTGGGAGATATTCACGTGGTTTGAGAGCTTAAACCCTTTGGAATTCTGGGATTAAAAATATATAAACGATCATCAGCAAAGGATTACAAACATACTAAATTATTTTTGCTCAAACTCGTTACTCTCACTGTTCGGTCAATAGACTCAAAAAAATGTCTTCTCCACCGTCTTCACCGGAAAGAAGCCAATCATCTAATGATGATTGGATGTATAGTTCTGAAGATATGCCTCGCTACGGGTCAGAGGATGAGCTTGATACAGACGACCCGTTCTGGGAGTTCATTGATGAACCAAAATACAAACATTAAGAGGAAGAAAGCGAAGAGGAGAATGTCGCTGAAGAGGAGGAAGAGACGGAAAGCGATACAGAAGACGAAAGCATGACTCTTGACGACGAATCTGATTACGATGGTGATGACGGGGATTAGAAGTTTAAAAAATTGTATTTTGTATTTTTTTAATATATATAAATCTGTTTTCTAACGTTAATTGTGTGAATTATATTTTTTACTACTATGTCTTGGTTGAAATGCTGTACAATTGTTACAAACCTTCATTTTAAATATTTTACGCTAAACGAATATACTGCGACCATGGACGCAGTTAATAATTATATTACTTCACCCGTATAAATTTTTAAAGTGAAAGGTTGCGACTTTGGTCGCAGTTGCAGGACGCAGACTTAATAAATAAACTGCGACCTTGGTCGCAGTTGCTGGTCTTTAGTCTTAATCAACAACACTGCTACCTTGGTCGCAGTTGCTAACCGTAGTCTTAATAAAATACAATGCGACCTTGGTCGCAGTTGCTGGTTTTTTGGACTTAATAAAATATACTGCGACCTTGGTCGCATTCGCTGGTCTTTATTTTTAATCAACAACAACAGTGCGACCTTGGTCGCAGTTGCTGGCCGCAGTCTTAAAAAAAATTATCTGCGACCTTCGTCGCAGCTGCTGGTCTTTAGTCTTAATCAACAACAACACTGCGACGAGGTGACACGTCACCGCAGAAGTTACTTAGTCGCAGTCTTTGGTCGTAGTTGTTTCTGTTTGCAATGTAGTCTTATGCGACCTTGGTCGCAGTGTCGTCTCTGGTCCAAGTTGTTTTGTTTGCAATGCATGACTGCGACCAACGTCGTAGTTTATTAAAAAACAAATATGATTTTTATTTATGTCCAGGCATTTATCTCCAGGCATGTGAAAATGATACAAAACGCTCTCTTATACAATAAGATTGAGTGTTACAATACGGCAGTACAAAGAAGACTAAACATCAAAAGACGCTCTCTTATACAATAAGATTGAGTGTTACAATACAGCAGTACAAAGAAGACTAAACATCAAAAGAGCCCTTGTTGACTAAGAGCAGTGGTGTTATTGAGATCTGGTGGCAGCAGAATCTCCGATTCCACTTGACCCTTCAAAGTGGCGGGATACGATCCTTCGTTGATGAACATCTCTTCCACCAGAAGGTTATCCAGTGAGCATGGAATTTCCTCGATGTCACTTCTGGGGTAAGAGAGGAGGTTTTAAGACCTCACAGGGTATGCTACCCACCACTATATCCACCACATCCCCGCCGCCATACCCACTCTGACCATCCCTTGCCAGCAAGCTTGACTGGTGCATCAAGTCCGAGGAGATCTTGGTGAGGGTTAAGTCCTCGTCAGGGATCATGACTTCTTCCCTTGTAAACGACGAGGACCATGACTTCTTCCCTTGTGGACGATGAGGTCTATGACTTCTTCTCTTGTGGACGAACATCGACCAAGTTCGTCCATAGGGTCATCTTCATCCATGGAGGCAGGCCCCTGTTAGAGACTCTGAAGAAGGAGGAAATTCTCAGAGCAATTGCTCTCGAAAGAAAACAGTCTAATTATGGGCTGTTAAAGGGAGAGGGTGAGCCCTATTTATAGGCAGCCCATAATAACCATAATTAATGGTTCATTAATCAGAACCATCGGCTTTAATGGTCTCCAACCGCCAGCGCCGGTTTGGCATTAAAAGACATTAACGCCTAAACACATTGAAGAGCCGATGCGTAGACAACGTAGACTTGACGTTTAAACATCTCATAAAATCTTTATGACAGGCCGCGTCTCTCGGAGTGACTCCAAGTCGCGTCCCCTCAGCAAACTTTTCATTTTTCATTTAGATTCAAAAAATGACTTAATCCAAAACAACACTTAATAAAACAACACTGCGACCTTGGTCGCTATGCATGTTAATATAAAGGAAACACTTACTTAACGTACTGCGACCAAAGTTGCAGTCCATGTAATGCAACCCTAGATTGCAGTTGCTGGCCATCTTTATCAATAACAACACTGCGACCTTGGTCGCATTTAACCATGTACACTGCGACCAAAGTCTCTGACTTCGCAGTTTAAATGTACACAGCGACCAAAGTCTCTGACTAAGGTCGCAGTTTAAATTAAACTATAAAGTAGAATTTTATCGCAGGCTGAAAAAATTGATCTGAAAAGATTTTATATTTTCAGAAAAAATTTTATCGCAGGCTGAAAAGTAGAAACTAGATCTTTCATAAAAGAGGTAAGGAAATAGGGCGAAAAGTAATTTATATACAATAACCTAAATCCTATAAAGAGCGGCAAAAAAAGAGGGAAAAATAATAATAAACAATAAGGAAAGTTATCGAAAAGGGGGTATTTGGTAATTTAACTTCTTCCTAAAAGCGGGCCGCAAGTCAGTGAGGTAATAAATTGAGCCACGTCACCGCAGGCTGACAAAGTACTCTCAGCCTGCAGGCTGATATACATTTCTCTCTCTCTCTCTCTCTATATATATATATATATATAGGGCTTACTGTACCTCAGCCTGCGGGCTGAGAGAGTTTCTCAGCCTGCGGGACGTGGCTGAATATAGGCCACACATCGGTCGCAGAGTGTGGGCGCCACAAAAAATCAAAAAATCCCGCCTAAACAATCGTGAATCAAAATGACAAAAATACCCCTTTTAAATGACGACTGCGACTTCTAGCATTCAAAAGTAAAAAAACATTCCATGGTCGCAGACTTAATACAGAATAAAGAATACAAGACAAAAAATGCTATCGCATAGCAATGCGACCTCCTTCGGTACTGCGACCAAATTCGCAATCTTCTTTCTCATGCCTTATGTAAAAGAAGTAATTAATATTATATCTACCGTGATACAACACCAGTCTAGAAAAAAAGAGATGCACTAATGTTAATCTCGAGAAAGGAAAGATGTGCACCATACGTAATCTAAAGATATAGCCAAACAATTCTATAAAAAGTTAATTTGTACTTCGGATTCTCCAGCAATAAATCTTCAATTAAATATTTAATTTTTTTACCACTTCCTACCATACTCAACCCTCACCTGTAATAATTATTATTACTATTCAAGTTCTTCCACAATATTGACCTTTATATAATGCTTGTAACTAATATATTACCTCATACCTAAAAAACTATAATTTTGCTCTTCCTTTTCAATTTGATTTCAAAAACTTTCAAAAAAAATCATTCTTGAATCATGTCTTCCCCATCTTCTTCCTCTGAACACTCAGAATTCAACTTCAATCAATCCCCCACCGGTCCTTTGTCTTTAGGATATTCTAGTGAATCTGATACCAGTCTGGACTTCACTCCTTTTGACTATCTCACTACATCAAATAATGTATTAACTGATCCTCCTATTCATGATGATAATGAATTTTTCATGTGGGTTAGTGAAGAAGACATTATTCCTCTGCCACTTGACGGAGACATGCTTGATGAAAGCATGTCCTCTGATGCTGTAGGCTCGCTTCCTAGCAACGGGTCAGACGAAGAGCTTGATAGAGACGATTCATTCTGGGAGTTCATCGGTGAAACAAAAAAACCTCAAAAACAGCAAGATGATGAGGAAATAAGTGATGAAGAGGAAGAGCAGAAGAATGAAGACGATGAATCTGCTTATGATGGTGATAATGACGAGGATTAGGATTTCCTGATCTTCTGATATTCAATTATATTTTGTCTATTTTAAAAGCTTTTAATTCTATTTTTTTTGTAAGGTCTCTTTCTCACTATATTAACTTATAAGCTCTTTTAATTACATATCCAAACTGCGACTGCTGCTCTTAAACACTGCGACCATAGTCGCAATCCTACTACGGATGCAATTTATGGTCGCAGTTAATCATTTATCAGTTCCCAATGCGACTTTAAAACTGTACTGTTTTGGAGTCCAAAGTAATTTAAAGTTATAGTGTATTAACTTTTAACTGTTTTGGATAACTGAACAGTCACCTAGGAAGTATACAATTTTTGAGAAAAGGTAGAAAATAAGTTTGGGAGATATTCACGTAGTTTGAGAGCTTAAACCCTTTGGAATTCCGGGATTAAAAATATATAAAGGGTCATCAGCAAAGGATTAAAAACATACTAAATTATTTTTTGCTCAAACTCGTTACTCTCACTGTTCCGAAAATACATTCAAAAAATGTCTTCACCATCACCACCGTCTTCACCGGAAAGAAGCCAATCATCAAATGATGATTTTATGTTTAGTTCTGAAACAATGTCTCGCTATGGGTCAGAATCTGAGCTTGATACAGACGACCCTTTCTGGGAGTTCATTGATGAACCAAAACAAAAACATGAAGAGGAAGAAAGCGACGATGAGACTGTACCTGAAGAGGAGGAAGAGACAGAAGACGAAAGCGATACAGAAGACGAAAGCATGACTCTTGACGACGAATCTGATTACTATGGTGATGACGACGATTAGAAGTTAAAAAATTGTATTTTGTTTTTCTTTTTAAATATATATAAATCTGTTTTCTAAAGTTATTTGTGTGAATTACATTTTTTACTACTATGTATTGGTTGAAATACTGCGACCATGGACGCAGACTTAATAAATACAATGCGACCAAGGTCGCAGTTGCTGGTCTTTAATCTTAATCAACAACAACACTGCTACCTTGGTCGCAGTTTCTGACCGTAGTCTATATAATATAAACTGCGACCTTGATCACAGTTGTTGGTGTTTAGTCTTAATAAAATACACAGCGAACTTGGTCGCAGTTGCTGATCTTTACTCTTAATCAACAACATCACTGTGACCTTGGTCGCAGTTGGTGGTATTTATAAATAATCAACAACACTGCGACTTTGGTCGCAGTTGATGAACGCAGTCTTAAAAAAATAATCTGCAACCTTGGTCACAGTTTTTTGGTCGCAATGTCGACCCTGGTCGCAGTTGTTTCTGTTTGCACTGTAGTCTTATGCGACCTTGGTCGCAGTGTGGTCTCTGGTCCAAGTTGTTTTGTTTGCAATGCATGACTGCGACCAAAGGTCGTAGTTTATTAAAAAACAAATATGCTTTTTATTTATTTTCACGCATTTATCTCCAGGCATGTGAAAATGATAAAAAAATGATCTCTTATACAATAAGATTGAGTGTTACAATATAGCAGTAGAAAGAAAACTAAACATCAAAAAGAGCCATTGTTGACTAAGAGCAGTGTTGTTATTGAGGTCTTTTTATTTATGTCCAGGCATTTATCTCCAGGCATGTGAAAATGATACAAAACGCTCTCTTATACAATAAGATTGAGTGTTACAATATAGCAGTACAAAGAAGACTAAACATCAAAAGAGCCAAGAAGACTAAACATCAAAAGAGCCCTTGTTGAATAAGAGCAGTGGTGTTATTGACGTCCCCGTGTATTAAAAAACTGTGGACGTCGAGGACCATGACTTCTTCCCTTGTGGACGAATATCGATCAAGTTCACCGGCCAAAATATTCTCCCAAAGGCCCAGCGAACCTGAAAAAGGACAATCAAGCTCTGGGTCTTCTTCGTGCATAGGGTCATCTTCATCCATGGAGGCAGGCCCCTGTTAGAGACTCTGAAGAAGGCGGAAATTCTAAGAGCAATTGCTCTCAAATGAACACAGTCTAATTATGGGCTGTTAAAGGGAGAGGGTGAGCCCTATTTATGGGCAGCCCATAATAACAGCTTCGGGAAACAGCGAATGGTGCGGGTTCATCAACGTAGACTTGACGTTAAAAAGATCTCATAAAATCTTTATGACAGGTCGCGTCTCACGGAGTGAGTCCAAGTCCCATCAGACAACAGACAACTTTTCATTTTTCATTTAGATTCAAAAAAATGACTTAATCCAAAACAACACTTAATAAAACAAGAACACGGCGACCTTGGTCGCTATGCATGTTAATCTAAAGGAAAACACTGACTTAACGTACTGCGACCAAGGTCGCAGTCCATGTAAAGTAACCTAAGATTGCAGTTGCTGGCCATCTTTATCAACAACAACACTGCGACCTTGGTCGCATTTAACCATGTACACTGCGACCATCTTTATCCTTAACAACACTGCGACCTTGGTCGCAGTTAATAATTATATTACTTCACCCTTATAAATTTTTAAAATGAAAGGTTGCGACATTGGTTGCAGTTGCTGGACGCAGACTTAATAAATACACTGCGACCTTGGTCGCAGCTGCTGGACTTTAGTCTTACTCAACAACAACACTGCTACCTTGGTCGCAGTTTCTGACCGTAGTCTTAATAAAATAAACTGCGACCTTGATCGCAGTTGTTGCTGTTTAGTCTTAATAAAATACACAGCGACCTTGGTCGCAGTTGCTGGTCTTTAATCTTAATCAACAACATCACTGCGACCTTGGTCGCAGTTGGTGGTCTTTATAAATATTCAACAACAACACTGCGACTTTGGTCGCAGTTGATGGCCGCAGTCTTAAAAAAATAATCTCCAATCTTGGTCGCTATTGCTGGTTTTTAGTCTTAATCAACAACAACACTGCGACGATGTGACACGTCACCGCAACAGTTGCTTAGTCGCAGACTTTGGTCGCAGTGTCGACCCTGGTCACAGTAGTTACTGTTTGCAATGTATCTTAAGCGACCTTGGTCACAGTGTCATCTATGATCAAAGTTGTTTTGTTTGCAATGCATGGCTGCGAAAAAGTTCGTAGTTTATTAAAAAAAAATATGCTTTTTATTTATGTCCAGGCATTTATCTCCAGGCATGTACAAATGATACAAAACGATCTCTTATACAATAAGATTGAGTGTTACAAATACAGCAGTACAAAAGAAGACTAAAACATCAAAAAAATCCCTTGTTGACTAAGAGCAATCTTCTTCTTGAGGTCTGGTGGCAGCAGAATCAATAAGATTGAGTGTTACAAAGAAGACTAAAAATCAAAGTAGCCAAGAAGACTAAACATCAAAAAATCCCTTGTTGACTAAGAGCAATCTTCTTCTTGAGGTCTGGTGGCAGCAGAATCAATAAGATTGAGTGTTACAAAGAAGACTAAACATCAAAGTATCCAAGAAGACAAAACATCAAAAGAGCCAAGAAGAGCCCTTGTTGACTACTAAGAGCAGTCTTCTCCTGGAGGTCTGGTGGCAGCAGAATCTTTCGTTTATGAACATCTCTTCACCAGAAGGTTATCCAGTGAGCATGGAGTTTTCTCGATGTCACTTCTGGGGTAAGAGAGGAGGTTTTGAGACCTCACAGGGAATGCTACCCACCACTATATCCACCACATCCCCCGCCGCCATACCCACTCTGACCATCCGTTACCAGCAAGCTTGACTGGTGCATCAAGTCAGAGCAGATCTCGGTGAGGATTAAGTCCTCGTCAGGGATCATGACTTCTTCCCTTGTGAACGACGAGGACCATGACTTCTTCCCTTGTGGACGATGAGGTCTATGACTTCTTCCCTTGTGGACGAACATCGATCAAGTTCGTCAATAGGGTCATCTTCATCCATGGAGGCAGGCCCCTGTTAGAGACTCTGAAGAAGACGGAAATTCTCAGAGCAATTGCTCTCGAAAGAAAACAGTCTAATTATGGACTGTTAAAGGGAGAGCGTGAGCCCTATTTATAGGCAGCCCATAATAATCATAATTAATGGTTCATTAATCAGAATCGTCGGCATTAATGGTCTCCAACCGCCAGCGCCGGTTTGGCATTAAAAGACATTAACGCCTAAACCCAATGAAGAACCGACGCGTAGACAACCGCTTCGGGAAACAACGAATGGTGCGGGGTTCGTCAACATAGACTTGACGTTAAAAGATCTCATAAAATCTTTATGACAGGTCGCGTCTCACGGACTGACTCCAAGTCGCATCAGACAACAGACAACTTTTCATTTTTCATTTAGATTCAAAAAATGACTTAATCCAAAAAACAACACTTAATAAAATAACACTTACTTAACGTACTGCGACCAAAGTCGCAGTCCACGTAATGCAACCCTAGATTGCAGTTGCTGGCCATCTTTATCAATAACAACACTGCGACCTTGGTCGCATTTAACCATGTACACTGCGACAAAAGACTTTGGCTAAGGTCGTAGTTTAAATGTACAATGCGACCAAAGACTCTGACTACATTATATTCAAAAAAAATAATTACTTAACGTACTGCGACCAAAGTCGCAGTCCATGTAATGCAACCCTAGATTTCAGTTGCTGGCCATCTTTATCAATAACAACACTGCGACCTTGGTCGCATTTCACCATGTACACTGCGACCAAAGACTTTGACTAAGGTCGCAGTTTAAATGTACAATGCGACCAAAGACTCTGACTACATTATATACAAAAAAAATTAAACTATAAAGTAGAATTTTATCGCAGGCTGAAAACATTGATCTGAAAAGATTTTATATTTTCAAAAAAAATTTATCCCAGGCTGAAAAGGAGAAACTATATCTTTCAAAAAAGAGGTAAAGAAATAAGGCGAAAAGTAATTTATATCCTATAAAGAGCGGCAAAATAAAAGGGGGGAAAAATAATAATAAACAATAAGGAAAAGTTATCATAAGGGGTATTTGGTAATTTAACTTCTCCCTAAAAGCGCGCCGCAAGTCAGTGAGGTGACAAATCGAGCCACGTCACCGCAGGCTGAGAGAGTACTCTCAGCCCGCGGGCTGATATACATTTTTCTCATATATATATATATATATATATATATATATATATATATATATAGAGAAAAATGGATATCAGCCGGCAGGCTGAGAAAACTCTCTCAGCCTGCGCTGACGTGGCTCAAATTGTCACGTCACTGAGTTGCGGCACGCTTTTAGGCGACTGTTAAATTACCAAATACCCCTTATGAAAAGCAACTCTTAGAGCGTTCCCTTGATTATTGTTTATTATTATTTTTCCCCCTTTTTTTTGCCGCTCTTTATAGGGTATTCTATATAAATTACTTTTCACCCTATTTTCCTGACCTCTTTTTGAAAGATCTAGTTTCATCTTTTCAGTCTGCGATAAACTTTTTTTCTGAAAATATAAAATCTTTTTAGATCAATTTTTTTTCGAAAAGCTTTAATGTCGACGTCTGAGCAGTATACCGACGATCTTAATTTGGAAGATATTACATCTGGATCTACTTTCTCTCAGAATATTGAAAATCTTGAAGGGTTGACATCTCTGCATGCCGATCAACAGGTTTTTATTGTTTATATATATTTTAAAAACAATTTTTGAAATATTGATTTTTTTTCTCTTTAGACTATGAGGTACTGCGACCGTTTTAATATTCGGTCGCAATCTTATTTGAAAATAATCTCCGGCTGTGAATTCTTTTTTTCTAGGGTATGCGTTTTAGGTCGCAGTCTTTAATAAGGAGTAATATAGATTTCTTCACATACGGATAACTGCGACTTAGGTCATAGTCTTTAGTAAGGAGTAATATAGATTTCTTCACATGCGGATAACTGCGATCTAATAAGGAATAATATAGATTTATTCACATACTGATAACTGCGACTTAGGTCGCAGTCTTTAATAAGGAGTATTATAGATTTCATAACTGCGACTTTGGTGGCAGTCTTGAATAAGAAGTAATATAGATTTCTTCTCATACGGTTAACTGCGACCTTGGTCGCAGTAATTGATAAGAAGTAAATTATTTTTCATCTGTTATGCGACCTTGGTCGCATTTATATAACTTATATTTTATTCATTTAATTGGTGTAATTTTTTTTTTGGTAGGATATGAATGCACATGGAGAAATGTCTGGAAGCTCAGATAAGTTTTTAGGGAAACAGTTCTTGTCGCATATGGAAGCATACAATTTCTACAATTCTTTTGCAAGGAATAGAGGTTTTAGCGTGAGAAGAAAAGGTACAGATAAGTCACGGAAGCCTCCACATGAGATTATTTGCAGAAAATTTTGCTGCAACAAGGAAGGTCTGAAGAAATTATGTGACAAAAGACAAGATGGGCTTACAGTGCATCGTCGAGTTAACACTAGAGTAGGTTGTCCTGCTGAGATGCATATCCGTCTTCGTTTATTTTCGGACTCAAGTCGATATTGGGTTATCACAAAATTTGTTGATACTCATTCACATGAATTGTCTAGCCCTGATAAGGTACATCACCATTACTCTCACCAGTCTCATCGTTCAACAATTAGCAGAAGCATTATGAGCAATCTGGTTGATGTTGGAATGCGGCCTTCAAATATTTCCCGCGTTGTGAATGCAATGAGCCAGGGAGAAGGCTTTGAAGAAGTGCGCCCTCAACAAGTTATCGATTTCACTCGTCAATGTAGAAATAACTGCGGTGATGAGTTTATTGCTATTATCAAATATTTTCAAGAGAAAGCCGAGACCGATCCAGAATTCTTCTTTTCAAGTGAAGTCGATAACGCGGGCACACTGAGAAGCATTTTTTGGGCTGATGGAAGAGCTATTTCCTCGTATCTTACCTTCTGTGATGTGATCGTTTTTGATACCACATACAGAACTAATCACTTGAGCTTGCCATTTGCTCCATTCACTGGAGTAAATCATCACCGGCAGTCAATTTTGTTCGGCTGTGCTTTGCTTGCTGATGAGCAGAGGGATACTTTTGTTTGGTTATTCCAAAAATGGCTCAAGTGCATGCATGGAGTTGAACCCAAGCTGATTATTACTGATCAGGATGCGCAGATTGGTGACGCCATCAAGATTGTTTTCCCAACTTCTCGGCATCGTTACTGTTTCTGACATGTGCGGAAACATATTGCCGAGCAACAAATCCCAATGGCAAACAAGTATGGAGAAGATATGGTCTTCGATTTTCATGCTTGGTACACCTCCCGCGATATAAGGACTTGTGAGGAAAGATGGCGTCTGATGAGTGAAAAATATCAGTTAGAAGAAGAAGATGACAGTTGGTTGATGAAGATGTACAGGCTTCGTGGACACTGGGTTAATGCATATCTCAAGGATGTTTTCTGTGCTGGAATGACAACCAGTCAGAGGTCCGAGAGTATTAATTCCTTTTTTGATGGTTTTGTTAACTCAAACACTAAACTAGTGGAATTTGTTCACCAATATGATAAAGCCGTTGCTTCCCGTCGTGCATCTGAATCTCTTCAAGATTTTAGGGGTTTGAATTCTGTGCCCAATTGTACATCCAATCCATATGAGATACAGGTTTCGAAGTTGTATACACCGAAGATTTTTCAGTTGTTCCAAAATGAATGGGCAGTTGTAATTACACTGTTTTCAGAAGAGGTGGAACATGACAAACCTGGATCAATATATTTGGTTGGTAATTTTTCAGAACCAAAAGACAGGTGGGAAAAGGTCAGTTATGATAAACGAGAGGAACTTCATGTTTCTTGCAGTTGCTCGTTATTTGAAACAGAGGGTATCCTATGTGGACATATTCTGTGTATTTTGTGGCGCAATCACGTTACACATATACCGGAATCATATATACTTCAGAGATGGAGGTTGGATGCTCGTTACAAAAACATTGCAATTGAAAATGGCATGAGGCTTTTTCCCAGTCAAGGCACTCCACGGACGGCTAGATTGTTGACAGTTCATTCAAAATTTAATGCAATTGTGAACATGGTCGCTGATTCTGATGAAAATATTTCAAAGTTGGAGGCAGTTTTGGAAAGTTTTGCCCAAGATACAACTAGAGAATACAGAGCAATGTCAGGAAATGATCGTTCATCACAGCCTAAAACTGCGGTTGGTTCCAGTGGATCCGTTGTCGTATTGCGAGATGGTGAAGAATTGAATATAAGTGATCCAATTGGTCCTGTACCAACCAAGGGGAGGCCTAGAGCTGCATCCAGGCTTAAGTCTGGTTTTGAAGATTCTATTTCTCAGAAGGAAGTTAAGCATCGAAGATGTGGTAACTGCCAAGAGCTGGGCCATTACAGGACTGGTTGTCCGTTATTGGTATTACATTAAACCTATTAATAATTTTTTTTTCTAACGATTAATCTTAAAAATTCTTACTATTTAATTTTTTTTGGCAGAAGAAGTAGCTTTGGGTTGCTTCCATCTCGAAGGAACAAAGACTTCAATTTTTTTTATGAATTGCGACCAGGGTCGCACAGTGTAGAGAGATTAAGTTGATTTCTGACACTGGCATGTAATTATAATCAGATTTATTATCATGCTTTGATTTCTACTGTATTATTTTTGTTTGTAGTTGTACTTTAAAGTTTTAATGCTACTTTATAGTTTAATTTTTTTTGTTTATAATGTAGTCAGAGACTTTGTCTCGTTGTACATGGTTAATTGCAACCAAGGTCGCAGTGTTGTTATTGATAAAGATGGCCAGCAACTTCAATCTAGGGTCGCATTATATGTACTGCGACCAAAGTCGCAGTACGTTAGGTAGGTTTTTTCCTTTATATTAACACGCATAGCGACCAATGTCGCAGTGTTGTTGTTGATTAAAACATTGCCGCCATCAACTGCGACCAAAGTCGCATTGTATTTTACTAAGACTGCGGCTATCAACTGCGACCAAAGTCGCAGTACGTTAGGTAGTTTTTTTCCTTTATATTAACACGCATAGCGACCAATGTCGCAGTGTTGTTGTTGATTAAAACATTGCCGCCATCAACTGCGACCAAAGTCGCATTGTATTTTACTAAGGCTGCGGCTATCAACTGCGACCAAAGTCGCAGTACGTTAGGTAGTTTTTTTCCTTTATATTAACACGCATAGCGACCAATGTCGCAGTGTTGTTGTTGATTAACACAATTACTGAAGGCATGTTTGTTTCTAATATCAGTACGCAATAGTAAAAATCAAGTTGTAACAAATGAAGACTGTAAATAATCAATGGAACTTATAATAAATAAATGTATAGAAATGTGTATAAATTAAATCAATACAACAAAAAAATTATGCAATGAATTGCACTTGAAATATTTTTTACATTTATAAAAAAATTGTGGTATATCAATAATTTGTCAACTATCAGTCTTCAAATGTCATATGTCGTACAATGTCTGTTTCTTCATCCCAACTCTTCTCTACATCTGCAAGCATCATGTATGCAAGCTCACTTCTTAGTTTCTGTACACCAGCAACCGTAACAGCATCAACAGCTGATAGATGATACCCAGACGCTATGCTTTCCATGTACTTGCATACATATATAGCGCAATCAACACTGAAATTTCCATAGAGCAATCATTAAATGAAATTAGATTTTGTACCAAAAAAAAAGTAGAAAATATGTAATGAAATTAGATGTCAAAAATTTATATACCTGTTTGCTTGTTGGGGGCATTTTGCATATTTTATTTTATTTTTTCTCATTTTTTTTTTAAAATGAATCTGAAAAATCTCTATTAATCTATCTTTCTGCAATGTCAATAGGAACAAAAATTAGTATTAATCAAATTAATTGCAAGTTTCCAGTAATCAAAATATTAAACTTCAACTCACCATTATTCTTGCATCATTTTTGTAAAGGTTTGTTATACTACTTTTTTTGTCAGCTGGGACCAAAGAGTTGTAAAAAATCCACTCTTCTGTGCTGCAATCGAATACCAGCAAGGTCCAGTGAAATCCCTGCTCGTCGGCACTATGTTTGTGATTGATCGGGAAGAACATGTACTGCACGTCAGCTGTCCAGTTTTTCAACAGCTTCTGCTTGATGAAATGACCTTCCAGATCTTCAATTTTATTTACAACACCGTGCTGCGGACAAGAAGAAAAAAATTTTAAATCGAATACAAAATGAATTTAAAATATAATAAAAATTTCTAAACTGCGACCTTAGTCGCACTATATTATTTAGTCGCAGTATATGAGTTAGTAGCAGTACATTTTAATTATAAACTGCGACCTTGGTCGCATCTCCGACCTTGGTCGCAGCTCCGACCTTGGTCGCAGCTCTTATCTGTTACTTTTTGTCGCAGTACCTGAGTTAGTAGCAATACATTTTAATTATAAACTGCGACCTTGGTCGCAGATCCGACCTTGGTCGCAGCTGTTACATTTTGTCGCAGTACCTGAGTTAGTAGCAATACATTTTAATTATAAACTGCGACCTTGGTCGCAGTACATGTGTTAGTAGCAGTACATTTTAATTATTCACTGCGACCTTAGTCGCAGTACATGATTTATGCCTACATAGAGAATATTAGTAGTCTGTTCCAGAGTTGATATTACATTAAACCGTAAAGGAGAAAGTAGATTTTTACCCAAGCTTCGCTTCGGAAGAATATGCTTTTTAATCCTTCTCTTTTCTCAAGATGCTGCATGTAGAAATGAATTACATTTGAATCTAAGTCTTTACTGAACATCAGGTCCTCAATGTCATTCCTTGAAATGATGATTGAATTATTGGTATCCTGATACGCAGTAGAACTGCAAGATATTTAAAATAAAGTTAGTAATTTAATTGTTGTTATATAAAGGTATAACAGAAATTTTTTGGATATGAATTAACTTACTCAGAGTAGGACTTGTCGAAGAATTTTTTTATAAGATCTTGTTGATGGGGCTGCAGAATTCTGTATGATGTGGTTTCGGTCAATTCTCTCGATGTGGAGGAAATCTCTTTGTCGCCGAAACCAGCGGTAGAACTCGCAGCCGCAGGCTGTGGAAGAGGATTTTCATTTTTTTTCTTCTTCTGTTTTGGATAAACAAAGTCGGAGTCATCACGATCTCTTTCAGCGCGCTTTCGTTCTTTGACTCCCCTTTCTATTGTTCCTTTAGAGGTTTCCAAAACAGCTTCTTTGAGGGTTGCTTCTGAGGCGGAGTATGTTCTTGAATTTCTTCTTCAGAAGCTCTATCTCTTTGGATTCTTGAGTCATTTGACTTAGATCCAGAGAAAAACTTGGAATATCTTCCCCAGCAATAATTAAAACAGACTCAGAACCCATGATTTTATCCTCTTCCAGTTTTTTCTTCTTCTCCTCTTCAGCCTGCTTCTCCATCTGCTCCTTCATTCTTTTGTTCTCCATCTGCGCCTTCCTCCTCTTCTTCTCATTCTCTTCCTCCTCCCTCCTCCTCCTCTCCTGCCCCTCCTCTTCCCTCCTCCTCTTCTCCTCCTTTTCCCTCCTCTTCTTCTTCTCCTCTTCTTCCCTCATTCTCCTTTCATTCTCCTCCTCTTCCCTTCTTCTATTCTCCTCCTTCTCCTCCACTTCTCTCCTCCTGTTCTCCTTTTCCTTCTCTTCTTCCCTCTTCTTCTCCTTCTCTTTCTCTTCCTCTTCCCTCTTCCTCCTTTCATTCTCCTCCTCTTCCCTTCTTTTATTCTCCTGTTGCCTTCTTTGGTTTTTCTTCTCTTTTTTTTTCTCTTCTTTTTTTTAATTTTAATTCAGCCTCGATTTTTTTCTCTGTCTCCATATTTTCAATCTTTTTTTCAAGCTGAGAAACATAATCTCTCAAGAGCTGATTTGCAGACCTCAATCGTTTTATTTCTGCTGCTTGATCATCCGGTGTAGGTGGCAAATAACCTTCAAAAATTGGTTCTTGCTCACTCGTTTCAGCTTGATCTGGCTCCTTTTCCGCCGGGATGTCAGCCTCATTCAATGTATGGCCTCCTTCTTCTCCTTCACTTTCACCTTCTTCTTCTTCTTTTCTTCACCTTCATCTTCATCTTCATCTTCTGCTGCTTCTTCTTCCTCATCCTCTTCCCCTTCAACTGGAAGGCCAACCATAATTTTTTCATCATTAGAGATGTTGGCCATTCGACTCAAAATCTGAAAAAAAACAGAATAAAGGTAAGCTAAAAATAAAACAATGAAATAATGATACTGCGACCATGGTCGCAGTTTATTTATGAAATATTTTAGACAAGATTGCGACCATGGTCGCAGTATGTTTGTCGTGCATAAATTTATCTGCCAAGACATGCAGCTCAACACTGCGACCATGGTCGCAGTATGTTTGTCGTGCATAAATTTATCTGCCAAGACATGCAGCTCAACACTGCGACCATGGTCGCATTTCTGTTGAAAAGGGTATTTTCAAGAGAATGCGACCATGGTCGCACATTATTTGTCAGGCAGAAAACGAACTGCGACCTTGGTACTCAATACTGCGACTATGGTCGCATTTTATTTGTACTACACATAAAAAGAAGTTTAACTTACAATATTGCTGTCAATCTTTTTTAGATCAACTTCAAGTAGAGATCTGCCAATATTTTGGAGGTCCCATCTTACTGCGCGTGGGGTTTTTTCCTCCAAACCAGACCTCTGCTCAAAAATAGGTGCCCTCTCACACAGCCAATACTGCCAAAAATTAAAAAATAAATTAGTTTCCACGAATTTTCTCAATTTATGGGTAAATTTCATACAATGTTGGCCAAATTTCAGATTTCTACTTACAATAATTTGCACGGAGCATCCTTGCAGCTCGTACGTGGCTTGCCTGAAGATGTTCATTGACTCAATCAGGAATTGCCAAACAGCTTTTGCCCAGCATATTGTCCTCATCAGTTGCATATTGGCAATCTGTTCCACAATATACCACGGCACCGTGCATTTACTGCCAGAGAAGAAAAGAGTGGCCGACATGTATAGGATGACTAATGTGGTAAAGTCTTGAGCTGCAAGTCTATTTATGTCTCTTATAATTTCCTTCATAGACATTTGCTGCTCAAATTGTTCATCCTGTGTCACATCTAATATATCCCTCCTCCTCCTCTTGACAAGAAGATCATCCAAAGCATTTTCAATAGATACTTTTGTGATCTTCTTTATATTGGGGAAAAAATGTTTATAACCCCTCTATCCTTCAGCGTACATGTCTTATTCATCACAAAATCTACTCCATTGACAGGTAGACCAAAAGTAAGGGCAACATCCTCCACTGTTAACTCAATCTCTTTGCCCCCAATTGTAAAGATCCTTGTATTACTGTCATACTGGTTTAAAATACGCAGTACGGCCAAGTTTGATTTAAGAGCCTTTTCAGCCGCAAATTCTTCATTGTAAAACGCCATGAAGATTGGGCCAAATGGGGTATTCTTCATCGCCTCTACGAAATTTGCCGGTATGTACTTCTTAATTTTCTTCATTAACTGGCACATTGGTTTTATGCTTGATCTCAGAGGACGAACCTGTATCTGTTGTTTACCTACGTAGGAAGAAAAATTAAACACTTTAGACCAATGATTATTGAAAAAGTCAGAAAATACTACGGTGCAATCAATAACAACTGCGACCCTAGAACGTACTGCGACCAAGGTCGCATTGCGACCAGGGTCGCACTACGATCAAGGCCGCATAAGACTACAGTGAAATCAGAACAACTGCGACCCTAGTCAACAGTGCGACCAAGGTCGCATAAGACTACAGTTCAAACAGAAACAACTGCGACACAAGTTTGATAAAAACATATTATTTAAAATAAACTGCGACCTTGGTGAAGACTTGAGACTACAACTCTGATTTAAACAACTGCGACCCCCATGTCGTCAGTATGTGAGAAAAAAAAGTAAATTTCATATACTGCGACCAACGTCGCATTCGTCTACAAGGAAAGGTAAAAAAAAAAAAATTTCCAAAGTCGCACAGATCTGAACTGCGACACAGTAAAAATAGAAGTAAATAATAAAAACTTTTCAAAAAATAGGACCTTTATCGTCTAAAGTTTGAAAATCTCTTTTCGTAATTGCGACCATGTTTCCAATATTTAAAAAAAATTTTAAAAAAAATGCGACTTCAGAAATAAATCTTGAAAAAATTTAAAACTATGAAAATACACAAAACCCTAAAATTTTTTGAAAATATCAATTTTGTGGTACCTTTTTCGACGGATGATTTCTTAGGCGCCATCAGTTGCAAATAATTTTTTTCAAAAACGGATGAAATTTTTGAAGGAAAAGAACTAATTGGATCAGAACCGCCGGTTGAAGTTTTAGAGCCGTAAATTTTTTTGGAAGACTATTTTTTTTACAATAAGGTAAAAGGTTGTGATGGAGGGTATTTTCGGAAAATACAATGTTGAGGTGACTGGCATTAAATTGGGCGGGATTTTACAGGATTTTGTCCGCCAAATTTTTTAACAGATGTGGGGCGGTGATGTTGCCACGCCCGCAGGCTGAGAAAACTCTCTCAGCCCGCAGGCTGAGGTACATTAACCCCATATATATATATATATATATATATATATATATATATATATATATATATATATATATATATATATATATATATATAGGGCTTACTGTATCTCAGCCTGCGGGCTGAGAGAGTTTCTCAGCCTGCGGGACGTGGCTGAATATAGGCCACACATCGGTCGCAGAGTGTGGGCGCTCAAAAAAATCAAAAAATCCCGCCTAAACAATCGTGAATCAAAATGACAAAAATACCCCTTTTAAATGACGACTGCGACTTCTAGCATTCAAAAGTAAAAAAACATTCCATGGTCGCAGACTTAATACAGAATAAAGAATACAAGACAAAAAATGCTATCGTATAGCAATGCGACCTCCTTCGGTACTGCGACCAAATTCGCAATCTTCTTTCTCATGCCTTATGTAAAAGAAGTAATTAATATTATATCTACCGTGATACAACACCAGTCTAGAAAAAAAGAGATGCACTAATGTTAATCTCGAGAAAGGAAAGATGTGCACCATACGTAATCTAAAGATATAGCCAAACAATTCTATAAAATGTTAATTTGTACTTCGGATTCTCCCGCAATAAATCTTCAATTAAATATAATTTTTTTACCACTTCTTAACATACTCAATCATCACCTCTAACAATTATTATTACTATTCATGTTCTTCCACAATATTCACCTTTATATAATGCTTGTTACTAGTATATTATCTCATACCTAAAAAAACTATATTTTTGCTCTTCCTTTTCAATTTGATTTCAAAAACTTCTAAAAAAAAAATTCATTCTTGAATCATGTCTTCCCCCTCTTCTTCCTCTGAACACTTAGATTTCAACTTCAATCGTTCCCCCACCGGTCCTTTGTCTTCAGGATATTCTAGTGAATCTGATACCAGTCTGGACTTCACTCCTTTTGACTATCTCACTACATCAAATAATGTATTAACTGATCCTCCTATTCATGATGATAATGAAGTTTTCATGTGGGTTAATAAAGAAGACATTATTCCTCTGCCACTTGACGGAGACATGCTTGATGAAAGCATGTCCTCTGATGCTGTAGGCTCGCTTCCTAGCAACGGGTCAGACGAAGAGCTTGATAGAGACGATCCATTCTGGGAGTTCATCGGTGAAACAAAAAAAACCTCAAAAACAGCAAGATGATGAGGAAATAAGTGATGAAGAGGAAGAGCAGAAGAATGAAGACGATGAATCTCCTTATGATGGTGATAATGACGAGGATTAGGATTTCCTGATCTTCTGATATTCAATTATATTTTGTCTTCTTTTAAAAGCTTTTAATTCTATTTTTTTTGTAAGGTCTCTTTCTCACTATATTAACTTATAAGCTCTTTTAATTACATATCCAAACTGCGACTGCTGCTCTTAAACACTGCGACCATAGTCGCAATCCTACTACGGATGCAATTTATGGTCGCAGTTAATCATTTATCAGTTCCCAATGCGACTTTCGTCGCAATAATGTACTGTTTTGGAGTTCAAAGTAATTTAAAGTTATAGTGTATTAACTTTTAAACTGTTTTGGATAACTGAACAGTCACCTAGGAAGTATACAATTTTTGGGAAAAGATAGAAAATATATTTGAGAGATATTCACGTGGTCCGAGAGCTTAAACCTTTTGGAATTCTGGGATTAAAAATATATAAAGGGTCATGAGCAAAGGATTAAAAACATACGATCGTCTTCACCGGAAAGAAGCCAATACATTCAAACAATGTCTTCACCATCACCACCGTCTTCAGCGGAAAGAAGCCAATCATCAAATGATGATTTTATGTTTAGTTCTGAAACAATGTCTCGCTACAGGTCAGAATCTGAGCTTGATACAGACGACCCTTTCTGGGAGTTCATTGATGAACCAAAACACAAACATGAAGAGGAAGAAAGCGACGATGAGACTGTACCTGAAGAGGAGGAAGAGACAGAAGACGAAAGCGATACAGAAGACGAAAGCATGACTCTTGACGACGAATCTGATTACGATGGTGATGACGACGATTAGAAGTTAACAAAATTGTATTTTGTTTTCCTTTTTAAATATATATAAATCTGTTTTCTAAAGTTAATTGTGTTAAATAAATTTTTTTACTACTATGTATTGGTTGAAATACTGCGACCATGGACGCAGACTTAATAAATACACTGCGACCTTGGTCGCAGTTGCTGGACTTTAGTCTTAATCAACAACACTGCTGCCTTGGTCGCAGTTTCTGACCGTAGTCTTAATAAAATAAACTGCGACCTTGATCGCAGTTGTTGGTGTTTAGTCTTAATAAAATACACAGCGACCTTGGTCGCAGTTGCTGGTCTTTACTCTTACAATATAGCAGTACATCACTGCGACCTTGGTCACAGTTGGTGGTCTTATAAATAATCAACAACAACACTGCGACCTTGGTCGCAGTTGATGGCCGCAGTCTTAAAAAAATAATCTGCAATCTTGGTCGCAGTTGCTGGTCTTTAGTCTTAATCAACAACAACACTGCGACGAGGTGAGACGTCACCGCAGCAGTTGCTTAGTCACAGTTTTTGGTCGCAATGTCGCCCCTGGTCGCAGTTCTTTCTGTTTGCACTGATAGTCTTATGCGACCTTGGTTGCAGTGTCGTCTCTGGTCCAAGTTGTTTTGTTTGCAATGCATGACTGCGACCAAAGGTCGTAGTTTATTAAAAAACAAATATACTTTTTATTTATGTCCACGCATTTATCTCCAGGCATGTGAAAATGATACAAAAAAACGATCTCTTATACAATAAGATTGACTGTTACAATATAGCAGTACAAAGAAGATTAAACATCAAAAGAGCCCTTATTGAATAAGAGCAGTGGTGTTATTGAGGTCCCCGTGTATTAAAAAACTGTGGACGTCGAGGACCATGACTTCTTCCCTTGTGGACGAACATCGATCAAGTTCACCGGCCAAAATATACTCCCAGAGGCCCAGCGAACCTGAAAAAGGACAATCAAGCTCTGGGTCATCTTCGTGCATAGGGTCATCTTCATCCATGGAGGCAGGCCCCTGTTAGAGACTCTGAAGAAGGCGGAATTTCTCAGAGCAATTGCTCTCAAATGAAAACACTCTAATTATGGGCTGTTAAAGGGAGAGTGTGAGCCCTATTTATAGCCAGCCCATAATAACCATAATTAATGGTTCATTAATCAGAACCGTCGGCCTTAATGGTCTCAATGAAGAGCCGCTGCGTGGACAACAGCTTCGGGAAACAACGAATGGTGCGGGTTCGTCAACGTAGACTTGACGTTAAAAAGATCTCATAAAATCTTTATGACAGGTCGCGTCTCACGGAGTGACTCCAAGTCGCATCAGACAACAGACAACTTTTCATTTTTCATTTAGATTCAAAAAAATGACTTAATCCAAAACAACACTTAATAAAACAACAACACGGCGACCTTGGTCGCAGTTGCTGGCGGCAGTCTTAAACCAAAACAGCAGTGTCGACCTTGGTCGCTATGCATCTTAATCTAAAGGAAAACACTTACTTAACGTACTGCGACCAAAGTCGCAGTCCATGTAATGCAACCTTAAATTGCAGTTGCTGGCCATCTTTATCAACAACAACACTGCGACCTTGGTCGCATTTAACCATGTACACTGCGACCAAAGTCTTTGACTAAGGTCGCAGTTTAAATGTACAATGCGACCAAAGACTCTGACTACATTATATATATATAAAAATAAACTATAAAGTAGAATTTTATCGCAGGCTGAAAACATTGATCTGAAAAGATTTTATATTTTTTAAAAAAAAATTTATCCCAGGCTGAAAAGGAGAAATTAGATCTTTCAAAAAAGAGGTAAAGAAATACGGCGAAAAGTAATTTATATCCTATAAAGAGCGGCAAAATAAAAGGGGGAAAAATAATAATAAACAATAAGGAATAGTTATCATAAGGGGTATTTGGTAATTTAACTTCTCCCTAAAAGCGGGCCGCAAGTCAGTGAGGTGACAAATTGAGCCACGTCACCGCAGGCTGAGAGAGTACTCTCAGCCCGCGGGCTGATATACATTTTTCTCATATATATATATATATATATATATATATATATATATATATGGGTAAAGTGCTCCTAGTAGGTCTCCTTAGATGCAATCTAAGGAGTCGTCTAGGTGGCAAGATCTCATCCGCAGATCTCAACCAAAGAGAATAAGATTATATTTGTAAAGAGAATGCTATTTTTCTAAAAACCCTTCCTCAATTAATGGGTCATGCTATAAATTGAATGTAGGTTATATTTGTAAAGAGAATGCTATCTTTCTAAAAAAATCCCTTCCTCAATTAATGGGTCATGCTATCAATTATTGGGTCACGCAGATCTCTTTTCTGTCGTTGGGCAGAGGAAAAAAAAACCCTTCGCCTTCGAGCAACGCTTCCATCACCATCACCAGAGTCTGTTGGCTTTTCTCTCTCCCTTGTCCTCTTATCTACTCAATTTATGCCCATCAACGCCAGCAATTTGTGCACCTGCTGCCGAATACTTGAGTAATCGACCCCCAACCTCTTTGGAAGATCACAAGATAACTCTTTCATTGATTACTAATCTCAGGTTAGTTATCTTCTTCATCTTATTAAAAATTTGTTTTTTCCATATGTCCAAATCAAGTTTTATGGTTAGTTTATCATAGAGTGAATCCCATGAAAAAGAATCTTGATTCTTGATTCTTGGAAATGGAACAAAAATCACGGTCAAGTTACTTATACATTCAGGCCATTACATTTAGTGTTCCCTGAATCTAATGGCACCACGATCAGTTCTAGGATTCTATCTCAGGTTGCAACCAATCAATGTTCATCAGTGATGCCGCTAGCTATCCAGTTCCAAGCACAGGCCTTTACTTCATGAATCATGGCACTGTTGTCATTAGCATCATATTCTATTCATAGCCTTAGTATTCATATTTATCACCCCTGCTGGTGTAAACCAAATTGTCCTTGAAGGGAAGATTTCTCCTCCTCCCTGTTTGGTTGAGGAGGTCGCGCAATAGGTCATTTTTCCATTGCAATGATCCTTGAATTTTTGAGGACTAACCTTGTGATTATAGAAGTAGGCATCAATTGAGATCATAGCCATATTGTATAATCAGTTGTTGGCTTTTGGATTATCATATCCACTGTCTCAAAAGAGAACTCTTGAAAATTATAGTGTCACTAATTAAAATGTTGTATGTATGTTCAAAATTATCAGAAGCCATTCTTTTAAATATGTTCTTATCTAAATTTCTTTAATCTATTGTCTTATAGAACTTTTTTTTTCCTACTTATAGATGACAAATCATACAGAACAGATTAGGGAGGTTACTTGTGGAGAAGATGTACAAGATAAAAGAAAACTTGCTATTAGTCCATGTGTTGGAATGTAATTCTCTAGTCATGAGGAAGCCTATGATTTTTATAATGCTTATGTGAAGTCAAAAGGCTTTGGTATCCGCAGAGGCCATGCAGATCGATCAAAAAAAGATAATGAAATAATAACAAGGTATTTGGTATGTGATAAGGAAGGCCTCAAATATCTAAAGGATAAAAGAGAAGAAGGCAAAAATATACATCGCAAGGCTGACGTGAGAGAATGTTGCAATGCAAAAATGGTGATAGGCCTTGAGAGAAGTTCAGGCATATGGATAGTTCGAAAACTCGATGAAGATCATAGTCACCTTCTAACCACCCCGAGTAAAGTCTCAAAGCACCATTCACATCAAACTCTTCATCGAGCTCCAACTTGCCATAAGTTTATTGACAACCTTGATGGTAAAGGAATACGACCTTCTACTATTTGTAAAGTTATAAATGTTACTCATGGAAGCGAAGAAGAGTTTCTTACTCAACAACAATGTCAATCACATCTTCGAAGAAAAAGGAAAAGCAACATAGGTCAAGAGTGTGTATCAATAATTCGTCATTTTCAGGAGAAGATGACATCTGATCCACAATTTTATTTCGCAATGGAGTTAGATTATGATTAGACAGTGAGAAGTTTCTTTTGGGCAGATGAAAGGGCAAGAACTTCTTATTTGCAATTCGGAGATATGGTTATTTTCGACACCACATACAGAACAAATAATATGAGACTGCCATTTGCACCATTTACTGGTGTTAATCATCATAGGCAGTCTACACTTTTTGGGTGTGCATTTCTAGCTGATGAAATAGAAGAAACATTTGTATGGTTATTTGAGCAGTGGTTAAAGTGCATGTCAGGTATAACACCCTTGACAATCATCACAGACCAAGATAAGGCCATGTGTGGTGCAATTCATAAAGTCTTCCCTCAGACTCGTCATCGTTTTTGTTCATGGCATCTCGGCAGGAGTTCTTTACAGAATCTTCAGTCACTACGCAGTCTTCATGGAGAGGAAATATCAATAATGTACCAAAAGTGGTATTGGAGTAGTACACATGAGAAGCTTGAGATGCGTTGGAAAGAAATTAAAGATAAATGTAGCTTAGATGAAAGAAATTGGCTTACAAATTTGTACAACCAACGGCGTCATTGGGCTCCATTATATCTAAAAGATACCTTTGCTGCTGGCATGACATCTACTCAACGAAGTGAGGGAATCAATGCCTATTTTGATGGTTATGTGAATGCACAAACTGAGTTGTGCGAGTTCGTAAGGCAATTTGATGAGGCAATAGGAGCTCGTCGTGCAGCTGAACTTGATGCAGATTTCAGGAGTACAAATTATATCCCTTTATTGAGCACCACACATCCAATTGAAAAGCAAGCTAGAGCATGCTACACAAGAACTATATTTGATATTTTCCAACAAGAGTTCAATGCTAGTCACTCTCTGCTCCATGAGAAGTTATCAAAGAATGGGTTCAATAGCAAATATGTAGTTTGGGCAATAGATGATGAAGAGAATAATAAAAAACGTCAAATTGTCGTCTTTGATGCATTTGAAGAAGTATCAGTTAATTGCACTTGTGCCAAATTTGAGACCGAAGGAATATTATGTAAGCATAGTCTACACATTCTACTGAAAAAGCAGATGTTAGCTATTCCTGCAAGCTATATTATGAGGCGATGGACAATGGACGCCAGACATGTTGGTCGCGGGGTGGTTAGGAATAACATTGCAAATAGTGAAGAGCAAGTTTTCATCATAAAGCATTGGGAACTTAAAGTGAAATGTAATAAAGCACTAGAAGGAGCAAAAGTTTCAGAAGTGTTTCATAATGAACTTGATGCTATGTTAGATGAGTTTGTGGAGAAAGTTGAAAATGATCAAAAGCAAAAAGCAGCTGAGGAACTTGGCGTTTATAGCAACGAGATGCCAATGTCAAGCATATTGGTCACTAAAGAACAAGCATCTCAAATTACCATTCGTGATCCTGATGGACCAGTTAAGACAAAGGGACGACCCACACAAGTTGACAGAATTAAGGCCGGAATAGAGATATCACAAGAAAAAGGTATCAAGAAGCAAAGAACTTGCGGATTTTGTAAGGAAAAGGGTCATTATATAACAAGTTGTCATTGGTAAAGGTATTGGATTCAAACTTAAAGTTATTTTAATTGCAACTTTAAGCTAATTTTTCCCTCCTAAATTAATCCCTGAATGTTGTATTGTAGATGAAAAAAGGGGATAGTACGAGAGAAAGAGGTAGATAAAGAACATGATTTATATGATTTTGTAAGTTACTATCAGTTAAAATATTTTACTTCATTTGTATGCTTTCTATTATCTTTTATTAATTTTTTATGCATGTAATAATGAGTTGCTTTTGCATGTTCAGCAGGTGGGTGTCATCATAGAAGACATCGACCATTATGTGAGACTTGTATCAGAAAATAGGATGTCATCAAGTGGATGCCATTTTAGAAAACATGTGATTGTATCATCCATTTTGAGTGCCTGTATTTTGAGTAGTTGAACTTTTTATTATATTTTGGAAAACTGCAAACTGAGGGCATGTGTGTTGCCATGAAGGATTCTTTTCGTTTTTTGTGAGAGACATAGGATGGAGCTAATGCTAGCTTTAAGAAGCATACTTTTCATTTTTTAATTTGTATCATACATGGGCTATTGAATGTTTTTTGTACAGAAGTTCTTTTACTCAACTTGTAAAATGAAAATACATGTACCCCAAACTTTGACAGTAAAAAACATTTCAAAACAATTTGACTACAGAGGAACAAGATAGCCTTAAGAAGATAACCAGTACAGGAACATAACAATTTAAAGATTGGGATCATTTCAATCTGTATGTTTGCGTAATTCTTTCAGTGAGGTCCATCACAAACACCTCCAATTCTTAATTGGGTCCAAAACTGAATTGAGAGCATTGCTGATGTGCTGTTGATGTTGACAAAATTCACGTTTGGAGATGGACTATGGAGGTTTTTGTTGATGCATCAAGAATTAGGCGTTGCCAATGCCCAATGGGTGTTCGAGCAGAAATCCCTCTGTCTTTGTGCGCTCAATTGTCTGCTCAGTCTTGCTCTTTTTGGATATGCCTGAAACATGTTTGACAAAATGCCAATATGGAAGAATCCCATACGGCTGCAGTCTTCAACTCGGTGACAGACGAAACTGCCAAGTTGCTCCCTCTTGGAACTTGGGATCATTTCAATTTTCCTTCGCGTATATACTGTAAACTCAGAGCATTTTCTTAGCATAAAGGCACAATTTAATAGGTGCTTAGTATCCTTATTACTTTGGCAAGTATTGTTCAGATATTTATTTGGGAACATAGTTTTATTGAACATTGCTCACAAATTGGTACTCCACCACATGCAAATCACACCATAGGAACTGTTCCTTATAATATCACTGCGGTAGTAGGTAGCATATCATTGCTTGATCTGTGTGCTAAGTTAACGACATGTTCATTTTCATCCTCTGCTCCACCGTATCATGTACGTGCAAAAGACCGTTCCCACTGCCTGGCTCTATCATAGATTTGTATGCAAGATCTTGCTCGCGATAATCCCGTAGATGTTGACAAGTGAGAGAGGGCATGCAAAAAGAGAGAGCATTCAATTGATAGCATGACCCATTAATTGAGGAAGAGATTTTTTAGAAAGATAGCATTCTCTTTACAAATGTAACCTACATTCAATTTATAGCATGACCCATTAATTGAGGAAGGGGTTTTTTAGAAAAATAGCATTCTCTTTACAAATATAATCTTATTCTCTTTGGTTGAGATCTGCGGATGAGATCTTGCCACCTAGACGACTCCTTAGATTGCATCTAAGGAGACCTATTAGGAGCACTTTACCCTATATATATATATATATATATATATATATATATATATATATATATATATATATATATAATATATATATATATATATATATATATATATATAAAGAAAAATCTTTCCGAAGTTCAGAAGAGTTTAGAAACTCAAATCAGCTTTCAACCTCTTTGGTGTGTGGTTGGTTGTAAAATTTTGGGATAAAAGTGGTGGGGCCCGCTTGATAACCGTTCTGAGTCTTTTTCGTGAAATGTCAAAATCGGGGCCCATGAGAACAGTGTATTTCCGAGCCTTTCATTGCCCTATTGAATGGAAATCAGTATGAGAGATTATTGCGTACGGTGGCAACTGTTTGAGAGCCCCTCAGTTTTTTTTCTTCGTATCTGATTATTAAATGGACATCCAAACGCACTAGGAAAATTCACTGTAACAAAGCCCACCACTACAGTGAAAAACTTTAACAATCCACCCTGAATCCATGCAACCAGAAATGCCCAAACGGCTCGGCGTACATAGACTCTCAAATGAACTCTAGAAACTTATATTCCCATAACTGTCAAAATCTACTTAATTTATGAAAATGCACGGAAGATGCCGCTGTCATGACGGTTGAGATCTTTAAACCGTTAGTATTTAAAGTGCCTCATATTCATTAGTTAAGAATTAAGCTTTTTCGGCAGTTTCGTAATACAAATCTTTCTCTATTTTGGTTTGGATACGGGCTTCCTATTTATCTAAGGAGGTTTTGATTTGAGTTCGTGTTGAACTAGATCATTCCAAGTGCCTATATAAACCTCTCAGGGTGGCCTTTTGAAGGTGTGTCTAGAATTCAAGAGAAATTATAGAATTCCACCATTAGAGTTGTGAGAGAGATCTTATTGTAACTCTTATATTTTCTTCAATATATATTTCTTTCCTCCTTCCCGTGGACGTAGACACATAGTCGAACCATGTTAAATTTTGTGTTCTTTGGTTGTGTGGTGATTACTTGCTAACGACAAATCTTCTACCTTCCGATTTCGCTTCCGCTGCCGAGTCTTCGACTTGGTGTTCCTCTGTAGTTTGATCAGTGGTAGATCATCAACAATTGGTATCAGAGTAATGGCTAGCAAGACGACCATGACAACCAAGTTTGAGGCGGAGAAATTCAACAAGAAGTCCAACTTCCTGTTATGAAAAATGCGAGCAACATCGTTGCTCGTGAAGGAGGGCACACACAAGGCCCTGCTTGGTATTGAGAAGAAGCCATCGAAGATGGAGGATGATGAGTGAAACGACATCGACTTTCGCGCAAAGGCGACGATCATATTGTGCCTATCAGATGAGGTTCTCTACAACGTGATGAACGAGGAGACAATTGCTTCTCTTTGGTGTAGGCTGGAGAGCCTGTACATGACGAAAAGTTTGTCAAACAAGCAGCTGTTATACAGTCTTCAGATGAAGGAAGTACGTCTATTCTACAATATCTTAATGCTTTTAATAGAATTTTAAGCGACCTGTTAGCTCTAGAGGTTAAGTTAGAAGAAGATGAAAAAGCTCTTCTGTTACTCTCTTCTCTTCCATCAAATTATGACCACTTGACGACCAACATCATGCATGGTAAGGAGACCTTAAAGTTAGAAGATGTCAGGCAGATACTCCAGAACAACGAGCTGATGAAGAAGACAGATTCTATAGAGGAGGCCTCAGGATTGTTTGTTAAGGAACAGAGGGAAAGATCAAAGAGTACTGACCCAAAAGGGATTCAGAGGTTTTTGTAGTTTCTCTTTCTACTTTTGCAAGAAACTAGGGCATATAATGAAATACAAGAAGATGCTGAAGAGGAAAGACGGCAAAGTTTCTGATGGAACTAGTACCAGTAGAAAGTCAGATCAAATCGGGGTTATTGAGGAAGCAGATGAGGATTCATGTGATGTCTTAACAGCTGAGTCAGAAAAATGTATGTACTTAAATGCTTGGTTACTTGAGTTGGGGTGCACATATCACATGTTCCTAAAAAGAGAGTGGTTCAGTACTTACAAGCCATATGATGGAGGCTCTGTCCTGATGGGATGACGTCGTGTGTAAGACTGTTGGCATCGGAAATATCCGTATGAGGATGTTTGATGGATAGGTTCGAACACTCACGAACGTTCAACACGTTCTGAATTTAAAGAAAAATCTTCTCTCTTTGGAGCTTTTGAAGCTCGTAGGTACAAGTTTTCTGGTACAGATGAAGCAACCAAAGTTACTAAAGACTCCATGATGATTCTCAAAGGAGAACCAACAACAAACTTGTACAAGTTGACAGCAAACATTATTATTGGTGATGCTTCAATAGCAACAGAGAAGGAGGATACTACAAAACTTTGGCACATGTGTCTTGGACACATGAGCGAGTGAGGTCTTCAAGTCCTACACAGAAGGAGTGCTCTACCAGGTATCAAATACCACAAACTTGATCTTTGTAAATTTTGCATTATAGGTAGGCAACGTAGAGTAGCTTTCTCTACATCTCAGCATAAGACAAAGGGCTTGCTAGATCTCATACACATGTATGTGTGGGGCCTTCACCAGTAGCATCCCTTAGAGGTGCTAGGTATCATATTACTTTTATAGATGATTTTTTAAGAAAAGTTTGGGTATGCTTCTTGAAGTAGAAATTAAAAGTATTTCAGAAGTTTAAAGAGTGAAAAAATTTTGGTAGAAAATCAGACGAGGCGGAAGGTGAAAGTCTTGAGCTCAGATAATAGAGGCGAGTACACCTTCAAAAAATTCAAACACTACTTAACAAGTAAGAGCATCAAGTACCAGCTAAGTATTCCAGGGCACTCAGAACAAAACGGAGTAGTAGGGCAAATGAATCGGTCACTTATGAGTGTATCTACAGTATCAGACAGCAGATTAACATGTCAGGAGAATTTTAGGCAGAGGCGGCGAATCATGTTAGTTATCTTGTAAACTTGTCACCATCAACAGCTATTGATCTTCAGATCTCAGAGGAGATATGGCGAGGAGTATATGTGGACTATTCAACCTTACAGATTTTCGGTTGCCCAGCATATAGTTTTGGCCCAGAGGCTCATCACTCTAGTTTTGATGATGATTAACTCATGTAGTTATAGTTTACTAATAATCTTGTATTTAAATAGTTTCAGTGATTAACCAAGATATTAGTAGGTGATTAGCTTCAACAAAAGAGTTTTGGAGCTTTCACATGTAGATCCAAGAGCTCGCGCATCAAGATCGCATCTAGCACTCGGTTAGACTCAAGCTCTTCGGATCGTGTTTGGATCGAATCGACTTGGAGAAGGAGTTCTACAAGAAGACTTCGGTGTGTGTTTATTTTAGTTATTTAGATCTTGTGCAAAGGTAGATAGTATTGATATGCTCAAATTCGCATACATATACAAGTTTTAAAGTTTATTGGTTTTGGTTTTCGGTTTAACCGGTTTTAGATTTCCTATAAAAAATATAGATATATATATATATCTTATATGTATATTGGATTCTATCCATATACAATATGCTTCAAAGTTTTTTCAATATCATGTTTTTATATTTACATGAGTTTTGGAGAAAACAGTTTTCCATTTCAAAAATTCAGGTTTTAAAAAGTACTAATTTTGATTTAAAGCCTAATTTTAATATCACAATGGTTCATATGTGTATGAAAAGTACAAAAGAAGCCCATTTAATAAAAAGGAAACTCAAAAGCCGAGCAGGGGGGCTGGAAGAAATGGACCCCGGACGGCCAACTGTTGATCCACTATGCCACCGCTGCGCAACTCTGATCAACAGGAAGTCCACCATAGTCCAAGCTTCAGGATCTGAACATGCAGGTTTAGGGGAGTCAGAAAGTTGTCCAACGAGTGGTAAGATAAGTGCCAAGTAGCGTGCATAGACAAGCATATATGTATCAATAAATTCGAGTCGAAAAGCATGTATTAAAAATTGTGTCGTGAACACAGACACACATGAGCAAGCAATGAGGCATCAAGTAAAGTAAATATGGCACAACCAGATGTACAAGCCCAAATTACGGATCCGTAAGATTAATACATTGAAGGAATAATTTAGATAAAGAAACACTCATATATATACCATATACTTCACATTACCATAGCCTGAGTTCATACATCCCGACCTGTCTCCTAGACTAAGAAAACAATATAAAACTGATAAAATCAAACTGAATATGAGCAAAGCCAGCTGTACAAGCTTAAATTCTGGCTTCATGAGACTAGTACATCGAAGGAATAATCCAAATAAGGAAAACCACACATATATACCCTATATCCCATGTCACCATAACCTGAGTTCATACAAGCCGAATTGCCAAATAACACGATAAATAATTAATGAGTATATTATTATTATTACTTGTCCTACCCATATGTCATATGTACTAGCATCCCAGCACACATACATTCACGTTTGAGTAAGTTGAGGTTGTTATTGAAAACTGACGGGGGTATCAACATACAATATTTACAGTGGGTCTCGTGTATGTCCCAGACCACGGTCCAGGGTGTTCCATCACTGGTGTACGAAACCGGCCGCGAGGTATAATAGAGAAGGGTCATATTGTATGCCCATTCAGGAATTAACAGGAGATAGGGTGCCAGCATACCCCTCGGAACACCTGGAGGCCCTCAGGTAGAACCAGAAGTTTTGGTTGTACGACATACCTAATACCACTATAAACATGAACACATAATGATATCCATCAGTTTTCTCTGACCCGATGTAAGTTGTCCTTTTTATAGATTATTACGTAATTATCAGATTACGAGAATAGCATGGCAGGTGCAGGTGTATCAAGAGTACAGGTGTACTGGAGTATATCAAGATAACAGTTCTTGCATTCTCATAATGTGATGATCATGAGTCAATTGATAGAATAGCAGGTATCAGGTGATAACATACAGCTGTTAAGTAATAATATGCAGGCGTCAAGTGCCAAGTAACCACCATAGTAAGAGTTAGCGTATCAGGTGAAAGCATATCAAGTAATAACATGGCACATGATAACTTTCATATAACACAATACGGGAAAAGGGTGCCGATACAGGAGATTGGTACGAATACCAAAATAATATAGATTTTAGTAAATAGTTTAAGAAAATGTTTCAACCTCTTCACAACCATCAAGAAAAAAAGGTAGATAATTTATTTAATTATCCAGGAGAGGTTGGTCAAGCTGGAGCAAAGCCAGATTGTGTCGGTATTACGCCGGGTGCACGACAGAGCTTGGTTCCTGGCGGAGCTAGCGTACAGCTCTAATGCTAAAGCATTGAGGCTATTACTCACGGCGAAGCAATGATAAATTACAGCTATCGCTCATGGTGAAGTCAAACTCACAGCGAAGCTAAATGCACACAGTGAAGCAGCGTATGAATGCTCTACTAACACATGACGAATCTACGCTCGAACGAGTTAGTTGTAAAGTGCTAAGCTTGCCTCCTGACGGAGCTAATTAGAAAACTCGAAAGTTAAATATGAAGACTGATCAAAGCACGAATAAAGTTAGCGAGCAAACAAGCAGAACATCCAAGGGGAGTTAAGAAAGGTGACTGAAAGTTTAAGAAAAGTGTTATCTGAAAGTTATAGTGTTCTCTGATTTCTCGCAATTTAAGCGCAATAGCAAATGGTTAAGTGGGTCGAATCCATAGGGAGTAATGCGATGGAATATTTTCGGTACTGTTCTTCATGTGATCTCTTCTTTGCTTAAGAAAAAGAAAGAGAAAAGAAAATTATTTTATTTTAATTTAAGAGTTAGATGGTTTTAACTCGGGCTTTGAAATTAGGATTTTGAAAGAGAACTAAAAATAAAAGAGATTTTGTTTTTAAAAAATATGAAAAAGGTCAAAACTTACCAATCATCTAACACACCACTAACTTACTAACGTTTGAAAGAATATTCTTTCACCTCAAATCAAGAAATCACCTTGGAGTTGCACAAGGCATCAAGCATGACATATGAGATGGTAAAAACTCTTCCTTGCATCAAGATTTAACATTAGACTATCAAGATAATTCAAGCATAGAATAAGAAAATAATCAGAATTTAACATTAAACTATTAAGGCCATCCAAGCAAAGAATAAAAAAACAATTGACTAATATTTAATCAAAATTAATATTAAACTATCAAGATAATCTAAGTATAGAATAAAAAATAGTTGACTAGTGTTTAGTATATAATAAATTAATACCCATCCGCATGTGCATTTAAGAATACTTGCATAATCAAAAAGCAGACATATGATTTAATTTGGAATTCAAACAAAGAATTAGAAGTAGTGGTGTTTAGATATTAGCAAGCTACGAAGAGTTTAGTTACGCATGATTAAGACAAAGTAAAGCATGGTAAATAAAATAAAAAATTGCATAATTAAAAAGAAAGTAAGTAAATAACAAAAGAGAATGAGAAGAAGAACTGAAAAACCTTATATTGAATCTGTCACCTTCAGTTACAAAAACTCCTTCCTTCTTACAAAATAACTCTTGATTTAAAACCTAGAAAACTAAAATTGAAATTTGGAAGAAAAAGAGAACTAAAGAAAACTCTAAAATTTGATCTCTGATTTGGAGATGGTTGATTATGAGAGATTTTAGCTCTTTAAATAGGCCTCAAAGCCAATCACAATAAGATACACATTAATAGTTTTAATTTAATTCTAATTCAATATGAGAAATTCAACTCTAAATTAATCTGCAATAAGTTGGCGTTTTGATAACTGTATATGACTTATTAGACGATCGAATTGGACACAGTGGTCAACATAAGAATTGTAACCCTTTAAGTTTTCTTTCTGTATCATCTTGAATTATCATATTTGAATTGCTGTAGGGAAAGTTATGATTACTATACTAAAAAGTGTTTAGTCTAAATTCGAGTCTGAATTAATTTAGAATTTTGTATTTAATAGGATTACTTTAAAATCCAAATTTAATGGAATCTTTGGGATTTTTTCTCTCTTCTCCTATTTATAAAGGTCTGCACATCATAAGCAAAAATTGGATTAAATAGCAAAATTTTATTTAAAATAAATGTAAAAATATGGTGTAACATATGCAAAATTGATGAGTAAAAATACTCCTCACACCTATCTTTTACTCTCCCTCGAGTAAAACAAATAAAAAGAAAAACTAAACTAATCTAACCTAACTCACTTCTGTAAGAATCACGATTGCACTTAGCATGTGTAATAAGCCGTTAAACCTCTAGGTTACCTCTAGAGGACGAATTTTGTCTTATACGAGTTTTTAGTGAATGCACCCACAAAATTCGGTGAAAAAAATAATAGATAAGAAAATAAGGATAACTAAAAAAAAGAAAACTTATAAAGATAAGAAAAGAGATTTTTTTTATTTTCTATTTAACAACAAGTAGTCACTAGTAATTAATAAAATCATATTTTCTATCTAAATACTTTTTTTGGGATTTTTCTGAATTTATCAAAATTCCACTGGATTTGGTGTTAGCCAGTATCACTGGTTGATTCCAGGAATTTTAGTTTATAATTAAAATCAAATTTTTGAGTTTCGCTTTTATATTACTTCTTAGAATTAAATTTTCTCCTTTCAGGCATTTTCTGAGATTTTTCAGATTTTATCAAAAATTCGGCCGACCTAGTGTCGACGGTAGGTTTCAGGATTTTTATTTTGAAAATGAGATGGAATCTCTGAAAACCAATTTCGTCAAATATCTTAAAATAATATTTATTATTTTTGACAATTTTTGGGAAGCTTTCCAAGTTACTTCATTTTTCTGGCTTTTCCAGTGTTTCGGTGTTTTCCCAGATACTAGAATTTTTATCCAGATATTTTACTTTTCTTATTTTATTTTCTCTCTCCTCCTAGATGCGAGTCTCAGCAAATCTGGAGTCGATCTTTAATGCAGAGATCCTCTCCATTCTGCATTTAATGTTATGTCCTTCAAGTCAATATGACTTTTGTCTTTTCTGTTAAACGCAACGTTCGCGTTTTTCCATGGACGCAAGTTCCATCCCCGCGTCTAGGAAATTGCTTGACGTGGGTTTTCATCTAAATGAGACGCGGACCTCTTTTTATTGAGACGCAAGTCTCATTTGTTATGTCTCATTTGTTTGGAAGCCAATGGCAAACTTGTAATATCTTTAAATCCCTTTATATATATACCCCCCTTTCTTTCATTTTCCTTTCCTTCCAGTGGGCAAACGGCAGCAGCCCCTCAACCACAGCCTTGCCTCCCTCCTTGGCCAGCCACCTTCACCACCATCACCACCAACTTCTCCACCATCTCACATCCTCAGTGCGCTCAGACGGCAAATTAATGGTAAAGAAATTTGCAACTGGAATACAAGAGTTCTGATTATACAATTCAACTACAAGTGCAGAGTTATCTATCTCTTCCTTCTGATCCATTTCTTGAAACCTGAGACCCTTTAATCTTTTACCTTCTAGCTCCTTCTTGCTACCCAATTCAACCAACTCAGATATGGAAAGACGGGAAACACGTAATGGTGCTGGTACTTCTCAAGATGGATCCAGCAGAGAAAGTGATAGCCTAATGAGGGTACTTCAAGGGATGATGCAAAGTCAACAGCAGCAGATGGAGTTTCTACGTCAAGGTTGCACCACGGGAGCAGAGGGCAGGTAACGTGTCAGACTTCAGAAGATTACAGCCGGCGATCTTTTCAGGCACAGAGAAGCCCCTGGATGCAGAACAGTGGCTGGTAGACACAACAGATCTTTGAAGGCGGCCCGAGTCCCTGATGAGAACCAAGTGGAAGTGGCCAAGATACAATTGAAGGATGTGGTCCGAACATGGTTGTTGGCGGAAGAAGCGACATTGGAGAAACCCATCATATGGGACCAGTTCTCAAAGAGTTTCTACGAGAGATTCTCCCTGCAACAGCTCAAAGGGACATGGAAGAACAATTTATCCGGTAACAACAGCGAAACCGGTCAGTAGATGAATATGCTACTGAATTCTTGAGGCTCAGCAGATTTGCTCCTTACATGATGACAGACGAAGAAAAACGGATGAGCAGATTTCAGCAAAGGCTGAAGATGGATGTCTAGATGTATCTTATTCCTCAATAGCTGAAGACATACTCCCAGGTTCTCTCCATTGCCCGTGAAGTAGAACGAGGACTGGAGAGGATGAATGAGAACCAGGTGCAGAAGAAGTCAGTAAAGAGACCCTTTCAGTTGATGAACGAAGAAGATGCAGCCAGGACCACCAACGGGCCGATAGTCAAGCGACCATTCCGACCTCCCCCTCAGCAGATGATATGCGGGTACTACCAAAAGCCCGGACACATCCAACGCAACTGCCGAAAGGCTAATGGACTATGTTGGTATGTGGATCCGGCAATCACTCGACAGGTGGTTGCCCATTCAAGAGGACCTATCCAACACCATCAACATTTCCAGCACGAGCAACACCCCCGGCACTTCCAGCTCCACCACTGAGAAGGAACCCAGAACCCGTAGACCGAAGAGCTACATTCCCGCCCCAACAGTATGATCAACCACAGAGAGGACCTAGAACTAGAGTAGATCATGGTAAAGGCCAAGTCTACAACACGTCAGCAGAGGCATCAGGCTAAGCAACAGCAGAATATGAAGCTCAGTATTCAGAACAGGAATCTTGAGGATGTCACTGTAACCGCTACCCTGATCTTTTGTATTTTAAGTTGGTAATCTTTCGTAAATATTCCACTTTATCATTCTCTCATTGTCGACCCTGGTCTCTCCTGTGTTCATCTTCCCCTTATCGAAATTGCGAGGACGCAATTTTTGTAAGGTGGGTAGAATGTAACACCCCACTCCCGGAATACGTACTTAGTTATGTATTCAGATTTTTTAATCGTATTTTTTATTTATTTATTTACTTCCTGCATTTTTTTTGTATTATGAATTGTTATTATGATCGTTTTACTTTGGATCTGGATTCATGGACTCGGAGTCAGCCTTAGTCTGAACTAGGGACCCGATCCTAGTTTATTACTCGATTTGACCTTTCTGCTATTCATATTTGACCGATTTCAGTTTCAAACATTATTTTCCAATATTTTAAATTTTTCATAATTTTCTGAAATTTTTCAGAATTAAATTGAAAATCTTCAAATCCGGTGTCGACCAGTACCACTGACTGATTCTCAGATTTTTAATTTACAAATGGAGTTAAATTTCAAAAAATGACTTTACCATAACTTCTTAAAATCACATTTTCTATCTAAATACTTTTTCTGAGATTTTTCTGAATTTATCAAAATTCCACTGGATTTGGTGTCGGCCAGTATCACTGGTTGATTCCAGGAATTTTAGTTTACAATTGGAATCAAATTTCTGAATTCCGTTTTCATATTACTTCTTAAAATTATATTTTCTCCTTTCAGGCATTTTCTGAGATTTTTCAGATTTTATCAAAAATCTGGCCGACCCGATGTCGACGGTAGGTTTCAGGATTTTTATTTTGAAAATGAGATGGAATCTCTAAAAACCGATTTCGTCAAATATCTTAAAATAATATTTATTATTTTTGAGAATTTTTGAGAAGCTTTCCGAGCTACTTCATTTTTTCGGCTTTTCCAGAGTTTCGGTGTTTTCCCAGATACCAGAATTTTTATCCAGATATTTTACTTTTCATTATTTATTTTCTCTCTCCTCGCTAGACGCGAGTCTCACCAAATCTGGATTCGATCTTTAATGCAGAGATCCTCTCCATTCTGTATTTAATGTTATGTCCTTTAAGTCATTATGACTTTTGTCTTTTCTGTTAAACGCAACGTTCGCTTTTTTCCGTGGACGCAAGCTCCATCCCTGCGTCTGGGAAATTGCCCGACATGGGTTTTCATCTAAATGAGACGCGGACCTCTTTTTAAATGAGACACAAGTCTCATTTGTTGCGTCTCATTTGTTTGGAAGCCAATGGCAAACTTGTAATATCTTTAAATCCCTTTATATATATACCCCTCTTTCTTCTTCTCTCTCTTTCATTTTCCTTTCCTTCTCTTTCCAGCAAGCAAACGGCAGTAGCCCCTCAACCACAGCCTTGCCTCCCTCCTTGGCCGGCCACCTTCACCACCATCACCACTAACTTCTCCGCCATCTCACATCCTCAGTGCGCCCAGACGGCAAATTAATGGTAAAGAAATTTGCAACTGGAATATAAGAGTCCTGATTATACAATTCAATTACAAGTGCAGAGTTATCTATCTCTTCCTTCTGATCCATTTCTTGAATCCTGAGACCCTTTAATCTTTTACCTTCTTACTCCTTCTTGTTACCCACTTCAACCAACTTAGATATGGAAAGACGGGGAACACGTAATGGTGCTGGTTCTTCTCAAGATGGATCCAGCAGAGACAATGATAGCCTGATGAGGGTACTTCAAGGGATGATGCAGAGTCAACAGCAGCAGACAAAGCTTCTACGGTAAGGACTGTTGGTTGCACCACGGGAGCAGAGGGCAGGTAACGTGTCAGACTTTAGAAGATTACAGCCGACAATCTTTTCAGGCACAGAGAAGCCCCTGGATGCAGAACAGTGGCTGGTAGACACAACAGATCTTTTGAAGGCGGCCCGAGTCCCTGATGAGAACCAAGTGGAAGTGGCCAAGATACAATTGAAGGATGTGGCCCGAACATGGTGGTTGGCGGAAGAAGCGACGTTGGAGAAACCCATCACGTGGGACCAGTTCTCAATGGGTTTCTACGAGAGATTCTTCCCTGCAACAGCTCAACGGGACATGGAAGAACAATTTATCCGATTACAACAGCGAAACCGGTCAGTAGATGAATATGCTGCTGAATTCTTGAGGCTCAGCAGATTTGCTCCCTACATGGTGACAGACGAAGAAAAACGGGCGAGCAGATTTCAGCAAGGGCTGAAGATGGATGTCCAGATTTATCTTATTCCTTAACAGCTGAAGACATACTCCCAGGTTCTCTCCATTGCCCGTGAAGTAGAACGAGGACTGGAGAGGAAGAATGAGAATCAGGTGCAGAAGAAGTCAGTAAAGAGGCTCTTTCAGTTGATGAACGAAGAAGACGCAGCCAGGACCACCAACGGGCGATAGTCAAGCGACCATTCCGACCTCCCCCTCAGCAGATGATATGCGGGTACTGCCAAAAGCCTGGACATATCCAACGCAACAGCTGAAAGGCTAACGAACTATGTTTGGTATGTGGATCCGGCAATCACTCGACAGGTGGTTGCCCATTCAAGAGGACCTATCCAACACCATCAACATTTCCAGCACGAGCAACACCCCCGGTACTTTCAGCTCCACCACTGAGAAGGAACCCAGAACCCGTAGACCGAAGAGCTACATTCCCGCCCCAACAGTATGATCAGCCACAGAGAGGACCTAGAACTAGAGTAGATCATGGTAAAGGCCAAGTCTACAACACGTCAGCAGAGGCATCAGGCCAAGCAATAGCAGAATATGAAGCTCAGTATCCAGAACAGGAATCTTGAGGATGTCATTGTAACCGCTACCCTGATCTTTTGTATTTTGAGTTGGTAATCTTTCCTAAATTTCCATTTTATCATTCTCTCATTGTCGACCCTGGTCTCTCCTGTGTTCATCTTCCCCTTATCGAAATTGCGAGGACGCAATTTTTGTAAGGTGGGTGGAATGTAACACCCCGCTCCTGGAATACGTACTTAGTTACGTATTCAGATTTTTCAATCGTATTTTTTATTTATTTATTTACTTCCTGCATTTGTTTTGTATTATGAATTGTTATTATGATCGTTTTACTTTGGATCTGGATTCGTGGACTTGGAGTCAGCTCTGGTCTAAACTGGGGACCCGATCCTAGTTTATTACTCGATTTGGCCTTTCTGCTATTCATATTTGATCGGTTTTAGTTTCAAACATTATTTTCTAATATTTTAGATTTTTCATGATTTTCTGAAATTTTTCAGAATTAAATTGAAAATCTTCAAAACCGGTGTCGACCAGTACCACTGACCGATTCTCTGATTCTTAATTTACAAACAGAGTTAAATTTCAAGAAATGACTTTCCTATAACTTCTTAAAATCATATTTTCTATCTAAATACTTTTTCTGGGATTTTTCCGAATTTATCAAAATTCCACTGGATTTGGTGTCGGCCAGTATCAATGGTTGATTCCAAGAATTTTAGTTTACAATTGGAATCAAATTTTTAAATTCCTCTTTCATATTACTTTTTAGAGTTATATTTTCTCCTTTCAGGCATTTTCTGAGATTTTTCAGATTTTATCAAAAATCCGGCCGACCCGATGTCGACGGTAGGTTTCAGGATTTCTATTTTGAAAATGAGATGTAATATCTGAAAACCGATTTCGCCAAACATCTTAAAATAATATTTATTATTTTTGATACTTTTTGAGAAACTTTTCGAGCTACTTCATTTTTCTGGCTTTTCCAGAGTTTCGGTGTTTTCCCAGATACCAGAATTTTTATCCAGATATTTTACTTTTCTTTTTTTATTTTCTCTCTCCTCGCTAGACGCGAGTCTCACCAAATCTGGATTCGATCTTTAATGCAGAGATCCTCTCCATTCTGCATTTAATGTTATGTTCTTTAAGTCATTATGACTTTTGTCTTTTCTGTTAAACGCAACGTTCGCGTTTTTCCGTGGACACAAGTTCCATCCCCGCGTCTGAAAAATTTCCTGACACGGGTTTTCATCTAAATGAGATGCAGACCTCTTTTTAAATGAGACACAAGTCTCATTTGTTGTGTCTCATTTGTTTGGAAGCCAATGGCAAACTTGTAATATCTTTAAATCCCTTTATATATATATACCCCCTTTCTTCTTCTTCTCTCTTTCATTTTCCTTTCCTTCTCTTTCTAGCAAGCAAACGGCAGCAACCCCTCAACCACAGCCTTGCCTCCCTCCTTGGCCGGCCACCTTCACCACCATCACCACCAACTTCTCCACCATCCTTCTCTCCATCTTCCCTCCATCTCCTTCTCCATTCTAACAACCACGAACACCACCATACCACCATCTTCTTCCTTTTTTTTCCATCAAAACAACCCATCTCCTTCACCATTTTCTCCACCATTTCCATCACAACCTACACCATTTTGGCCACCACCAACTGCGCCATCTTCCTCCCCTCGGAGAGCTCTTTCTAACGAGATATAGATTCGCTCTCCGAAACCCCTTTTTCAAAACTTCATTTTTGCCATTTCAACTACACTTGCACCATCACCACACCTTCTTTGGGCTTTAAGCACCACCTCCGGCCTTCGGCTGCCGCCGCCGCTAACCGCCGCCAAATCTTGATCGGCCTTCCACCCCTCCCCTTCTTCTTTCTTTTCTTTCCTTTCCTTCTTTCTTTTCTTCCCTCCTTTCTTTCTTTCTTCTTCGTTTTCCTTCTTTTTTCATTTCTTTCTCTGATTCCCACCCCCTCACCCTTGTGTCTCACTCCCTGGCTCTTTCTTTCTCTGTTAATTGCTAGACGCGGAGCTCACCCCCGCGTCCAAGCAATTTCTTAACGCGACCTTCGCGTTCTTATATTAACACGACGCGGAACTCACGTCCGCGTCTGTGTTCTTCTCGTGTCCTAGCTTTAACGCGGATCTCGAACCCTGCTTTGTGGCCTCTACGCGACGCGACTCCCGCGTCTGCGACTCCTACATCTTCATCCCCTCTCCTTCTAGCTCATTCTCTCTCCTCTATATAATATAATCCTTACTATATTGAACGCGTTTATGCGTTAGTTACCTGGATTCCGGACATCAGGCATTTCACGGTGTTTTCTGAAGTTCTAGACGAGTGTCCTCGCCTTCCCTTTGGACTTCCCACATTGTCGGGTTGACTTGTATTGCATTATGTATTTGTATCGGTATTCTCATTTTGTATTGTGATGTACATACTTGTTATGTTAACTCTTAACATACACCTGTCTGTATCATTTAGCAACTGAGTGTTATCACCTGACATGACTTACTACTTAGCACTTGCTCCTCATTATAACATGACTTACCACCTGCCTCCTGAGATATTAATACCTGACCTGTGATTATCACATTCACGGGAATCCTGCCGTGTTATCCTGTATTACATACAGTGACTTGAATCATGTACTTGTTATTCTGTATTATATATGCAGTGACCTGAATCTATAGTACTTATGTACTCTTGACTCCCTGATTATGTCCTACTCCTGTTATTCCCATAAATTGATAATTACCTACTAAATTATTGTAAGACAACTTACGCCCGGTTTGGGGAAAACTTATGTGTCTTGAATAATCATGTTTATGGTGGTCTTATCGAGTCACGCGTGGCTACATACTTGAGGGATCACCTGGCGGCCATCAGGGAGTCCGTGGGTTGTGCTGGCACCCCTACTCCTGTTTATTCCTGCCGGGTATGCACACGCCCTAGGCCTATTTCTATGGGATCTACGATACTCTATTCCTGTTCGGGCGTAAATAAGTCCCGGTACCTAGCGGTACCTTCCGGCTCAGCACCGGATACTCCTGGACCGTTGTCCCGGGCATGTACGGGGCCCATCCGAAACATGATTCGTCGAATTTCATCAGTTTTCAAATAACTTGCTTTATAAGTTATAAGTGGGAGTATGTGGAATGGGACGTATACTGAAGCCTACAACTTAGACGGCCCCAATTATAATAAGATGCTAATATACAATTGTTGTGTTGTTTTATAACTCGGGTTATATGCGCTTAGATTACGGTGACATTGGATAAAGGTATATAGATGAGGGTTTCCTTATTTGGATTATTCCTTCGATGTACTAGTCTCATGGAACCGTGACCTAAGCTTGTACAACCGGTTTTGCTCGTAATTGGTTTATTTGGTCTTATTAATTTTATCGGTTTTATGTTAGTTTAGGAGATATCTGGTATTGTCATGTCTACTTTAATTATCGCCTCGTTACCCGTCCTTATCATTTTATATCATGCATGTTCCCGGCTTGAAATCGATTAATGTCTCTACTTACTCCTGCATGTTTGTGCTTATGACACAGTTTTCAATGCACGTTTATGATTCGGATTTATCGATACATGTGTGCTTATCTATGCGCGCCACTTGGCATTCGCATCACCACTCGCTGGGGAGTACTGACTCCTCTGGATTCTCATGTCCAAGTCTCGAAGCTTGGACTGAAAGGGGATCTTCTTGTTGAGGACTAATCTCACTTCTGCAGAGCGGACAGACCAGTTGTACCTCCAGTCTCATCCTTGCTCCCCTGGTTGGCTCGCGGCAGCTCCTGCTATCTCGTGAGCACCCTTTTGTACTGTTCATACTTGTACATCTCTTTGAATTCTCGCACATGCGCCTATCGGTGATGTAATATTCTTGTAATATTGTGTCACATCTGGTGATAACTTTGTAATTGTACACCACGTGCTTCCGTACTCTGATTCTTACCTGTACTGATGCTTAACGTATATATGTGAGGGTATTTCTGACCTGCGTATATAGGTCGCAGTAACGTCTCCGTATCCGTGGGAACAGGGCGTTACAAAGACTTTACATTTTCAGAAAGGATATTATAATTTTCACTGTTAATTGTAAATATTTTTCAAATCATTTAAAAATATTTTGAAAATTTTAGATGTGACATATTTTCAAACTAAATACCTATAACGCATATATATGTGCATGTATTATTTGTGAATAAATAAACAAGTTACATGTTTAAAGAGAAAATTAAATTCTATATACTAATCATTAAGTTAAGACAATGGTGATTTTTTCAAGATAGAAATTCAGATATTATTAAAAATATAAATGGCAAGGCAAATTAGGACGCTTTGCTATCCGGCAAGAAGCCAATTTGCAGCTATTTTATAAGATACTAAAATCCAATTTTGACATCATCAATGTCTTAATAAGGTGAGTAAAATAGATAATAAATTATTTTTCTTGTAGTACACAGTTCATAACGTTTTAATCAAGTAAATGCTATATATATTCATATATTTAAGCTATTTTTTCATATCTTTATTTCTGAATTACATATTAATACTTAAATTTGACACTAAGTGTGTATTAAAATGACTATTGCTAAGCATAAATTTTTTGATTATTCTTTATCAGATTAAATATATGTAGATACATATATACTTTAAGTGCTGGAATAATCAAATGCAAAATATTTATGCTTTGACATAAACCATTATGGTATAATTTGTTCATTTTGAAACTAATGCAACAAAAAAAAATTTATAATTATCTTATGATTCCAAATGAGGAGAGACTCTGACAATTAATCAAAAGCTTTATAGGTCTAATAAAGGGTGTTAAAAAGTCATAATAATGTAGTCATAAAGAGTTAAATCTCTAACTATCATCACTTGAAAATAAAAAATTATTAAGTAATTTGTCTAACCCTGAAAAATAAAAAATCATTCTGACTAAGAGTCTTTCTAGGAGTGCATTCCTAATTTCGTCGAGAAAAATGAGGTTAAGCTCATAATGGAGTTCACTAACAGTGACAACCCAACCTACTTGATTGAGAGTTAATTTCATGAAAGAGGTTTAATGTGGTAGTCACAAGCTGGACTGAAGATACTCGTATGGAACATCAACCCGAATATATTTATATCCTATTTGTAGCGTTGTAGCACTACCCCTTCTCTATGGTGACGATACTCTTATGATACAACTAGATAAGATTGAGTTAAGTTCTTAATAAGTTCAACGAATGTAATGTAAAGGGTATAACATCCAGCTGTAGTACCTTTGAAGGACTTACCTACGTGAGAGGAACCGTGATGGCCGCGGTTGGGAACAATGCTGATCCTAGAAACTCTCATAAGTCGGTTATTATCAGCATGGTCATTAACGCTCAACCTGCTCGCTCATAGATTAGGACTTACTGTGTGTATCTTTCATCAATATCTGATAAAGAGGCATAATTCAATGCGTAGTCCATTATGCCTCTCAGATAGCAATGAATTCACTAAAAGTAAATTCAAGGCCGCAAGGTATTTAACCCAAATTCACAGTATAAGATTGTCCAATCTTATTTGTGTTTTATATTTTATGATTTGTGTTTTATGATTTATTTATATCATGTTGTTTAATTTTGTCTTCCCTGAAACTCAAGCTTTGGGGAATGTTTGAGTTCATAATCAAAGAGAAGTTTTCTTTTCAGCTATTTTGACCAAGTCAAATAAAGACTAAGTCTCGGGATCCAAGTCTGTTGAGCACATCTCCCAACTACTCAGATTTTCTGATGAAGTTGTTACAATAATTAGAAGTTCTAAGGCTATAAATAAAACTCTTACTCAGCTTTCAAAACACAGTTCTCATTTTCTCTTATTTCCCTCTGAAATTTCTTTTGAGGTTTACTCTTCGTGAGAAGAGTTTTAGCTTAAATTAAATTTTCTTCTCCTTTTTTTAATTTTTACGGCAACTATTCTAAATCTGAGTAAAGGCCTGGTGCTAGCATTCGAACTCAGTTACTGGTGATTCCGGGAGAGTTTTTACCACCAGTTGACGGGGCCAATTCGACGTTCGGATGAGAGGACCGTCATTTTGTCTTCTAGGACAGTGTGTTGCACGACTACATCTCTCAGGCCAGTGATTTTACTCTTTATTTAAATTTTATTACATACACGTTTAATTTGATATGTACTAAATTTTAATTATTATATGTTTTAATTTAAAAGAAAAATAGGAATTAAATTTTCAACAGTAATAGCTCATATTGAAGCATAACAGTGTGTTGCGCAACACATACAATTTGTGCTTGTCACACTTGCTGATTATGACAGACTGTTTATTAGATACCTCCGTAAAAATTCCGTCACAATCGCCAGCCGTTGAGGTGAATATACTGCTCCCATGAACAACAAAACATTTGGACGTCTGAGTCTTTTCACTATAGCTAATCTGAAATAAGTGCCAAAATGGTGGGTCATCAAGATAGAGTATCTTTTAGGAACGAGGCTTTTTCGAATTATCTTCCTCCTTCCTGTAATCCGATAGAAGCCGCTCTTTGATAGTCATTCCTTAGGTACACTTTTATGGCAGCATCCTGATGAAGAAAGGAGTGGGAAAAACTATCATTTTATTTATTCTCCATGAGCACAACCAGAGAGAGCATCAAAGCAAAAGGGATGTTCTCAGATGAAATTAGCATGCCGTTCCATTCCAAATTCCGCGACACACGACAGCATATTAACCTGAAATAGATAGAACAGGACAAATGATCAGATTGATAAGACTTTGGGCCTATTTAAGTTATCAAGTATTTTGAGAACTTAAGATGAGAACCAAGTAGTTATTCAGGGACCTGATAATAATTGTCTCTTCTGCATTCTGTCAGTACTCAATGGCAAAAACATAGACACATAATTTTGCTTGTATTAATATAGAACAGCTAATATGCTGACCATAAAAGATCTACCACCACTGTATTGGCTTTCTAGTGTGTTACAATAGTTGAAAAAATGGGAAAAACTGAATTGTATTATTATGATTGATGGGGGCAATTGTCCGAGTATATATAGGCATACAATGGTATAATATAACACTAATACAAATTCTAATACAATATGTATTCTACTCCTATTCTTACTCTTAACACCTCCCTAAAACTCATGCTGGATCAAACAACATGAATTTGCCCAACAAGGCTCCAAACCTCGCTGTAACATCTGACTTCATAAAAAAGTCTGCAATCTACTCTTCTGAGCGAATATATGAGAGTGATATAGTGTCTGAAGTGAAATATTGACGAGTGAAGTAGCACTCAATCTCAATGTCCTTCATCCTCTAATGAAAAATTAGATTGGTGAAAATCTTCACAACACTCTGATTGTCACAAGCTAGAGGTGTAGGAGCTTTAAGAAAAATACCAAAGTCTTCTAAAGTCTCCTCACATGGACAATCTCCCTAGTGGTAGTAACCAGAGCGCTGAATTCAGCCTCGCAGCTGGAACATGAAAAAACACATGCTTCTTTCTTCGTCACGAGATCAACAAATCACCAAGGAACAAATAGAAACTAGTGGTAGAGCGATGACTGTACGGGCAACTAGTCCAATCAGCGTCGGAATAAGCTCGAAGCTCTAATGAAGAGGTGGATGACATAAGCAGCGATCATGTGATAGTGCCTCTAAGATATCTGAGAATTCAAAAAAGAGCACTGTAGTGAGCAGAGTGTGGTGTAGATACAAACTGGTGGATAATACTGACTGCATGGACAATATCTGGTCTCGTCAGATAGATATATATACAAGTTTATCAACTAGTGGACGATACCTTGTAGGATCTGCAAGTAGTGTACCATCTATAAGAAGGAGCTTCGAATGAAGCTCTAGTGGAGTATTTGTTGTCTTTGTGTCTATTAGTGCAGTAACGTTAATAATATCATATGTGTATTTCTACTGGGAAATAAGATGTAAAGTCACCTAGAGGGGGGTGAATAGGTGATGGCTAATCTAATGGTCACTTAATACCAAATAATGCGGAATTAAAACTATTATGACCTAAACTAAACTCTTACACTAACACCACGTATAACACAAGAGTGTTGCCGAATTCCCCGTGAAGGGCTCTGGACAAAACTCCTCTAGATTCCCCTAGATAAGGGTTGAGGTGCCGCGTTGGCTCTCTTGGTTAAATACAAGTGTTAGCAAACAATCCAAGCATATATATCAATTAAGCACACAATATATCAAGCATGTAAAGATAAGACAAGTAATAGCATGCAAGATATAAACAAGAGACAAAGAGAGAGAGAGTGAACAATCGCAAACACAAGGGATTTGTTTCGAGGTTCGAGCACACTTGCTCTACATCCCCGCCTTCGACACACGAAGGATTTCCACTATGCTTGATCCCAATGGATTACTCCTCGGTGCCGCAACACCTACAACTCTCGGACTCCCTAGTCCGTACACACCGCAAGCCCACCGGCTCGCCGAGGCCGCACCTCAAACAACAAGTTCGCACCCGAACTCGAAACAATGCGGCACACACGTCCGCCTCCTCAAAGTACAAGAAAGAACTCTTTGTGATCTAAACACTTTGATCACCAATAAACACTCTCACAAAAATACTCCTATAGAATGAATAGCTCAATGGGTTGCTCAAGTGTTTGTGAGAAAAATAAGGATGAGAGTGGTGGAGGAAAACTCAAAGAAATCACTTTTACACTCTTGATAAATCTCTCCTTTTGATTGAAAATATTTGCTCTAAATCAAGTGGAGGAAAACCTCTAAATAGTTCAGAAAAAACTGGTGAAAATCCACTTGAAAATCTTGGCAAAAAACAATGCCCAAACCCCCAAATTTATAGGCTAAGAAAAACTAGTCGTTGGAGGTCTGTCAGGCCTGTCGGTCGACCGTCCGGCCGACCGGTCAACGATCATATTTCAGACCATTGTGCCATCGGTCGACCGGCCGGTCGACCGAGTCAGGATACAGAGAGCAAGTCTCTCTGTCCGGTCGACCGCTCGGTCGGCCGGGGCCTTTCCAGAGAGCAGAGCTCTCTGGACGGTCGACCGGGTCGGTCGGCCGGCCCTGCTGCCAGAACTGGCATGCACGTCCGTGCACATCGGTCGACCTGCTGAAGCCAGGTCAGGTCTGAACTAGGGATTAAAAAACTTGGTCTTTGATTGAAATAAAATCCCATAAAATATAGAAAAATCTACAAAAATAGTTTTAACACTTTACTTTGATAAACAAATATGCTTGCACAAAATCAAGACATGTTACATATGATTTGAACTATTTTTGTAACTTGGAAAAATTGGTTCAAAACAAAACAGTATTTTTCCAAACTTGATTTTCCAAAACTTGTTTTTCCAAAACTTCTCCAAATACAAAAACAAGATATTTAAACTACTTTTAAAGCATAGTGTGTATAGATATGATCCACTACACAAACCTGGTGAAATATCTATGTTTTTGACATTATGCACTAAACATGATTTATATAGTCTTTAACCAAAACCATGTAAACTTAGAATAACAAAACAAAACATGTATTTTCTAAAATAGAAAATCTTTTGTAAAAAATAAAACTATCAAGAGTGTGTATGTATAAGTACTTGAGCAATCCACCAACTACTCTATCCTTTACATTTTATCTAAAAAAAAATCTATAAAAACAAACCTAGACTCAAGTCTTCATCTTCTTGAAGTCTTCACTTGAAGCCTTCTTTACTTGGTCCAAATACTGTGCTAGCTCCAAAACTTGACTTCAAATCCTTTGTTGAAGCTATGCACCTACTAAGATCTTGATCATAAATCTGTCACTAATTAAACACAAGATCATTAGTAAACATAACTACATGAGTTGATCATCATCAAAACTAGAATGATGGGCTTTCGGGCCAACATAAGAATCATCCGCTCAGCCTGAACTATCTCCAGCCCTAAACAGTACCGTAGATGACCTAGGTCCTTCATCTAAAACTGACGATGAAGGTATCTTTGAGTATCAGCAATACCTGCATTGTTATCACCTTTAATTATCATATCATCAACGTACAACAATAGAAGAATACGCCCCTGCGGCGAGGTCCGCGAAACAGAGAGTGATCCGTAAAACTCTTCTGAATACCATCTTGTGGGTCATCATGAAAGTTGTCCTGGAACCAGCCACTGTGCTATGCTGAAAACCAAACGTTGTAAGGGCTCGTCGAAAACACTCAAACCAAACTCGTGGAGCTTATTTGAGACCATATATAGCACGACAAAGGTGACAAATATGTTCTGGAGGTGTAGTAAGACCTGGGGTGGCTGCATATATACATTCCAGTCAATGAGCTGTGAAGAAAGGTATTCTTCACATCCATTTAATATAAGGGCCAATATCGAACTACAGTTACTGCCAGTAAAGTACGAATTGTAGTCATTTGAGCAACAGGTGCAAAAGTCTCATCGTAGTCAATCCCTCGCTCCTGAGTAAATCTTCTGGCCACAAGATGAGCCTTGTGCCATTCAATAGAACCATCAAGTCGATGAAGATCCATTTGCAACTTACAGGTTGAACACTAGCCGGATGAGGAACAATATCCCAAGTACAGTCTGCTGAAACATCTGAAATTTCTCTACCATGGCCTCTCTCCACTCTGGGTATTGAACCGCCTCCAAGAAAGATTTAGGCTTACGAGCAGTATGTATGGTGGCAAGAAAAGCCTGAAACTGAGGTGAATAGGATATGATGCTACCAAAACTAAACTAGTCAAGAGGATCAATACAACCAGGGGTAAGATGGTTAGGTGGCTTGTAGGGGCGCTCTAAGTGACGGAGAGGCGGTGGAGATGGTGGCGGTGGAAGAGTGGATGGTGGCGGCGGCGGTGGCGTAGTAACTAGTGGATCCTCGTGGTTTAGAGTCAGGGTGGTATAGTAACAGTGAAGACTGTACCAGAATGATTAGCTGGAGAAATAGACACAATAAGAGTTAAAGGGATCAGATTAATAAGAACTCTTAAAGACTCAATAGTTGGTGTATCAAGTGGCAACAGAAAGTGAACATCCTGAGATGAAAGAAAAAAATAAGGGGAGTCCTCGATGAAGAAGACATGATGGGATATAAAAAGACGACGTGTCAAGGGATCATAATAGCGTAAACCCTTATGCTCAAAACTGTTGACGAGTAAGACACAGCGGGCAGATAGCTTGGTGCGCTCAGTTGGAGGAAGAAGGACGTAGTAGTTACACCCAAACAGTGCAGCATGCTATAGTTGGGAGGAAGATTTGTAGAGATTCTCATGAGGTGACTTGCCAGCCAAGACTGGCGATGGGGTGATGTTAATAAGGTGGCAAAGGTGAGAACAATTTCTACCCAGAAACTGCGAGGAACAGAAGAGAATATCAACAGAGCGCGAGCAGTCTCAAATATGTGATGATGCTTTCGTTCGGCAACGCCATTTTGTTCATAAGTGTATAGGCAAGACTGTTGGAAAAGAATACCTTGAGACTGTAGGACAAATCTCATCGTAGTGGAGATATACTCACGGGTACAATTTTTATGAAATGTCTTAATCTTCGCATTTAAATTAGTATGATCATAGTAGTGAAATTTTGATATATAGTAGGAATCTCAAATCGCTGACGCATAAGATACATCCAAGTAAACCTCGTGAAATCATCAACAAAGCTAACACAATATAAATATCCATACTTAGATGGAATTGGAACTGGGCCTCAAATTTCAGAATGACCTAACTAAAAGGACTAGTGGTCGGAGATAAACTGTTATTAAAAGATAGAGCTAAGCATTTTACCAACTTACAGCCCGTACATAAGGAAAACGAAGGAAAAAAACTTCTTCAAGAGCTTCACTATAATTTAAACTCTTTAGACATGACTCTGAGATATGACCTATGCATCTGTGCTACAGATCCCAGCAGATGAAACTACACCAGTAAGACTATAACTCGAACTACTACTGACAGGGACATGAAGAAAATCAAGATGGTACAGTCTCTCCCGATAATGACAGGAGCAATTATTCGAAGGGTCTTACGGCTTGATGCCACGTGTCCCTCGAGCCCCCAGAGCGCGTCGTGCGGGCGACGTACCAGCCCAGGGAAGCAATGGCATGGGGAGGTCTTGTCCGTGTACGGCGTGCAAGAGCGCCCATGTTTCCGGTGGATGTTGCAAGACTGTCATCCCATTTTGAGACCTGATGAGATCCGCTGTTTTGCGTGGATCAGATCGCAGGGGTTTGAGCGAACCAACGAGCTCCACTGTGGTTGGACCCACCAAAGTTTGGGGTGGTTTGTGGGGGATGAGGTGGGATGTTTTGGACGGTGTTATGGGCTGAACAGCTGAGATTGGACAGCCTACATTTGGGGGCAGGGCATGTTCCTGTCCCCTCCCATTGTTTTTCAGCCCCAGGAAAAAGGACCTTAGGGTTAGTTCTTATTGGAGGTTTAGAATAAGCAAACATGACCATAGGAGATGAGGTTCATATCGTTCGGGAGGAAGGAGGACAAGAGAGAGAGCTTTGAAACTTCTCTTTGAAACTTCACGTTTTCTCCTTCATTGTTAGTTTCATATTCTCTGTCGTTTTTTAATGTGTAGTTCACCTTTCTCAGAGTTTTTGGTAGTATTGTTCATTGTAGAGCCAAAAGTTTGAGACACGTGAGACGATATAATTGACAATGTGGTAAAAGAAATTTTTTGAAGCTGTATGGTTGACTATTCGACAACAGTTCTTTATGTTAATGTGGTAGAAATTTGGGGTGTAGATATGACACTGTTGTTTACACAATAATCATGTATGTGTAAGAAAAATAGTCTCGTTAGAAAGTAAAAGAAGAAAACCATAGGTTTCTCTGTTCTCTTCCTTTGACTCAGCTCGTTTGTTCTAATTTGCCATTTTGAGAAACTTTATAGTATGATATCAAAGGACTAATTGAAGCTCGTCCTACCTATCTCTGTTCTTTTAAACCCTCCTCTTTCTCAACTTATAAAATATATATATATATATATATATATATATAAAGCCACTGGTTTCTTTTTCTACCATTAAATCTTACATTCATAATTTTCTGTATGTTCTCAAGGTCACTTCAGTAGTTCTAGCCTTTATTAAGGCATAATTTTATGATTGATTTGACCAGATATATAGATCTGAATTTATATAGGTTCATTGCCCTTATCTATATGTGATAGTAAAACGGGCTACCTGCAATTTATTCATGTGAAATATTTATGGTTCAGAATATACATATTACAATAAGCTGCAAGTATCATCCCATTAAAGTAGGAAATGAAAATAAGCGCTAGCTGCTAAAGGTAATAGCTAGTTACCTACTATTTACCTTCAAAATTGTCAAGATTGCAGTTAATTTATTCTGGGATATATTGCCTTCTTTTTTTTAATTTAAGAAAGGGGATGGGGGTCACATCAGCTTACGAGAATCGGGTCGATTCGTCTCATTAGCCAACGAATTCGTTACGAGAGGAGTTCAACCCGTCTCGTAACAAATCCAACAAGACAAGTCAGAAAACTGGGAAAGCGCGGATTCACCGAGACGGGTCCAACCTGTATCGTCTACTATTATTATTATATTTAAATTTTGAGGGTTTAAAAAAATAAAAAAACAAGATAGGGTCTCTATCTAATTTTTTCCTCTCACAGCTATATAATAATATAGGACTTTATATATATATATATATATATATATATATATATATATATATATATATATATATATATAGAGAGAGAGAGAGAGAGAGAGAGAGAGAAATGTAAATCAGCTGACACAGGAGGCAACTCCCTCCTATGTCGCACTCAAAATCAATTTCCCGAGTAAATTTTCAAGATCCGACCGCACATTATCATCTTCATATTCTAAGATATACACATATAAAAAATTAAGTGATTTGAAGTTTATTTACTCCATTTTCTTTGGGTTCAAATATTAACGGTTTTTTTAACAATAGAACAAAATGGAACGATTATATCAATGAGTAAACGTATTTCAAATCACTTGATTTTTTATATGTGTATATCTTAGAATATGAATATGATAATATGCGGTCGGATCTTGAAAATTCAATCGGAAAATATGATTTTTGAGTGCGACATAGGAGGGAGTTGCCTCCTGTGTCAGCTGATTTACATTCTCTCATATATATTATATATATATATATATATATATATATATATATATATATATATTATATATATATATATATATATAGAGAGAGAGAGAGAGAGAGAGAGGGTGGTCGGGAAAATTTTTTCTGATCCGATTCGTCTCGTGATTCGTCACGGGACGAATCAGACCCATCCTGTTTAAACGGGACGGGTCGATTCGTCTGACCCACACCAAAACAAGGCGAATACGAGTTATACCCATATTCGCCTTGTACGACTCAGGCGAGTCGCATAGGACGAAGCGAGACGGGTCGAAGCGGGGTCGACCTGCCCTGATAGCCATTCCTGACACACCCATTACTAATTATTAAAGTTAAATCTCTCGTTCAACAAGTATGAGAATTGAACTTGAGATCTTCATTTAAAGATAAATGGGTGTTATCGGTGGGTCAAGCTGATAATATCACTTGTTGCCCAAATGCTTTTTTTCCCCTATTCATGGCTTATAGCCAAACTACAAAAGAGACTACAGATAGGGAGGCAGATTTGTTGCCCAAATTGTAGCACCCCGTACCCGAGATACGTATCCAGATACGAGTCCCAAAATTTTTTCGACTATATTGCTCAATTTCCTTCCTGTATGTGTTTTTGAGTTGTTATTACTTATGTTCTTGAGTATCGGATCTGGATTCTCAGACCGAGAGTAACCCCTGACCCGGACCGGGAACCCGATACCAGCCAGTAGCCCGATTTGATTTTCTGGTAGTCTAATTTGACCAATTTTAGTTTCAGAGACTGTTTTCTAATATTTTAGATTTTTCATGATTTTCTAGAATTTTCTGAAATTTTTCTGCAAAATCTCCAAAACCGGTGTCGGTCGGTATCGCTGACTGATTCCTGGATTTTTAATTTTCAAATGGGCATGAATTTTCAAAACGGCTTTTACAGTATATCTTAGAATATCATTTTCTAGCTAAAAACATTTTTTGGGATTTTTTAAAATTTATCAAAATTGACCGATCCTGGTGTCGGCCGGTATTGCCGGAAGATTCCAGGATTTTTAATTTGAAAACTACATCGAATTTCTCAAATCCGATTTCACCGTGTATCTTAGAATAATATTTTCTATTTTTGAGAATTTTTCGGTACGTTTCTGAAACAGTCAAATTTTCGCCTTATTTAAATAATAATATTTTTACCGGCGAATTCTTTTCTGGCCTTTTCTTCCTCTACTCTCCTACTTTTTGCTACCAAAATTTTAACAAATATAATAGATAATAATAAAATTTTTTTAAATATTTTATTCCTTTTTCTTACATTTTTTTAATTCCTTTCTTTTATTTCTTTTTTCATTTATTATCATTAATCCCTTTTCCCCTAATTACTGGCTTTATCCACGACCATCGCCGCCCGACAGCCGTGGCTCGCGCAGCCCTACCACCATTCCCTAAGCCATCAAATCTCTCCTTCATCATCTATTAAATCACCCCCATACTCGTTCAATGGAGGGAAATCAAAGAAATCTAAAAAGAGAGAAACTCATCTTCATCTTCTTCACAACACAACTCCCGCACCCACTCTCGGCCGCCGCCTCCACCATCACCACCGTCACCACCGGCCGTCCCTAGGGCGGCCATCTCCTCCTCCACACCTCCTCTCCACTTCCCCACCTCCAACAACCTCAAAATCCCCATCTCCTTCTCCAATTTCACCATAAACCCACCTCCATTACACAACTCCATCTCCAAAATTCTCCATCACCACCACCAAAATCTCCACTCCAACCAACCCAATAACACCTCCTCCTCCTCCTCTACCTCCCCATCACCTCCAATCACCACCACAACCACCACAACCACCACCACCATCATTTCCACCTCCATCAAAACAACCACCACCAAAAACAACAACCCAAACACCCAACACCACCTCCTCCTCCCCCCTACCCGCGCGCGCGCCCTGCCTCCCGGCGCCGCCGCCGCCCCCGCCGCCGCAGGCCGGCCGGCCACCGCCGGCCGAACCCCCTCCTTCTTCTCTTTTCTTTTCTTTCTTTCTTTCATCTTTTCTTCTTTATTTCCTTCACTCTAAATCAAACATTCCCTATATAACCACAAATTTCCCTCATTCCAAAAATACCCCCCTCTTTATTCCTTATTACTTCCCTCTTATTTCAACTCTACCCCCTTCCATATTTATTTCTAATTTCCTTTTAAAACCATCCTATTTTCTCTTTTTTACTACAACTTTCTCTCTCCTCTCTCATTCCCTCTCTAAAAATTTTATAAATATTTATAAATATATATTTTAATATATATAATTGCGGGCTAGTGGATTCTCGTGCGGGTCGCCGATTTTCTGGATTTTAACCGGTATTTCGCCCCGATTTCAGGCGAGTGCTATTTACTAAATTAAAAATAATTACCTTGGTATTTGCAACATGATATTGACATGTGGATACTTTAATATGCCTAATACTTGCTATTATAATTTTTAGTAAATAATTGCCTTGTTATATTAATCCGATAATTGTTATAATTAATTCCGATAATTACCATGCTATATTTAATCCCAACATTTGCCATGCTATATTTAAATTCGATAATTGTCATATTTAATTCTGATAATTTTCATGCTATATTCAATTCTAATAATTACCATGCTACATTAATTCCGATAATTTTCATGCTATATTTGACACCGGTATTTACCCTGCTATAGTTGACACCGATATTTGTCATGCTACACTTGACCCGTGACATCTGACTGTGGCACTTAGTATTTACACCGGTACTCGATATATGGGCCCGGTATTCGAGATATGACATACTTGACACCCTTACCTGACGCATAGTTTATGATATGTTTTCATGCGGTACAAATAAATGGACTTGACATCATGACTCTTGACTGGACACTACCACCCCTGATGCCTGATTATATGACATATCCATGACTATCACTTTTACGGGGACATGACATGATTATTATATTATTAATTGCCAGATATTTGGTACTCCTGAACTCCTGTACTCCTGTATACTTGGACCCCTGAAATAGGGAGACTCTTGATATTACTCCTGATATTATACCCCTGTTGATCCCCGTAATAGGATAACCATGGATATTGTAAATTTGTGAATACCCTGTAAACATTATTATATGAAACTCTGTCATATTTAAATAACTTACACCGGGATGGGGGAAATTGATGGGTATCGATATAGCTTCTGTGTTTATGGTGGCCATAAATATGTTGTACAACTTCCTGTTGGATTCGACCTGGTAGGCCACCAGGCGCTTCCGAGGGGTGTACTGGCACCCCTACCCCCCCTGCCTGCCTGTCCGGGTGTGCTATAATCCCCTAGGTATATCCTGTGGGGAACGGTGACACTCTATTCCTGTTCGGGTGTATTATAAGACCTTCGGGCATATAGTAAATCCCGGTACCTAGCGGTACGTTCCGGCTCAGTACCGGATACTCCTGGACCGTTGTCCCGGGCATGCACGGGACCCATTCTAAACATGGTTCGTCGTTCCCCATCAATTTCCAATAACTTGTCTCGCTTGATTTGTATGCAGAGGTATATGGCACCGGTCATATACCGAAACATACAAATTGAACGAGTCTTAATAATAATAACTTGATAATTGACTTATGGCTACATGACTACTGTTACTTACCATTTAGTTACCCCATGCTTGCTAACTTGATTACATGACCTACTACACATGCTTTATTTCATGATTCGCTATATTGTGATTATTCCATGTTTATTTATCTTGGTACATTATACTTGGCATGATGCACTTACTTTTATTTATATTTGCCACTTGGCTTCTTTATGCACTCGCTGGGTTGCCCACTAACAACCCTGGATTTGTATGTTCAGATTTGTCAGGTTGGACTGAGGTGGACCCATCAGCTGAGGATCAGGCCTACCTCGAGGAGCAGGCAGATCAGCAGTAGTTCCTCCTAGTCTTTTCCGCTCACGAGATTCTCACTCTTCCAGCTCGTGAGTTATCTTTTGTATTTCTGTACAGTCCTACTTTTGTAGTACCTGGTGATGTAATATATGTCACAATTCGTGATAACTAAGTACTTGTACTGTGTTGTATTGGAATGTATAATATCACGTATTTTCCGCACTCTGATCCCTGTATTGTGATGTATTGATGCTTAGCGTACATACGGGATGGTTCCATCGCCCTGCGTATGTACGTCGCAGTGGCGTCTCCGTACCCGCCGGGATCGGGGCGCCACAGGTTGGTATCAGAGCCTAGGCTCTCACACCTTCAGTACAGCCAGTCTGCAAATTAATGTTGAATTAATTTGCGGCTGAGTCACACGAGTCTTTGTTATACATTCCAATCACAAGTACGAAGTTATCTACTCCTTTCTTGAAATCCATCCCTTGATTCCTGAAATCTCATATGCTGTCATCTTTTCAGCTCTCGGCTCGAGTATGGAGAGACGGGGGACACGTAACGGTCCCAGCTCTTCCCGCGAAGGTTCAAATGGGGAGAATGACATGATGAGGCTACTCCAGGGGATGATGGATAGCCAGCAGCAGCAGGTGGAGCTCCTACGTCAAGGATTGCTGACTGCACCCCGGGAACAGAGGCCGGGGACTATATCGGATTTCAGGAGGCTACAGCCAGCAGAGTTCTCAGGCACGGAGAAGCCCTTGGATGCAGAGCAATGGTTGATTGATATGACCGATCTCCTAAAGGCGGCCAGGATTCCTGCTGAGAACCAAGTAGAAGTAGCCAAGATCCAGCTGAAGGATGTGGCGAGAACTTGGTGGCTTGCTAAAGAGGCGAGGCTGGAGAAGCCTATCTCTTGGGATCAGTTTTCGAAAGGCTTCTACGAGAGATTTTTCCTGCAACTGCTCAAAAGGAGATGGAGGAGCAGTTCATCAGACTGCAGCAGTGGAATCGGTCAGTGGATGAATATGCCGCTGAGTTTCTGAGGCTTAGTCGGTTTGCACCATATATGGTGGCCGACGAGGAGAAGAGAGCTAGCAGATTTCAGCAGGGACTGAGGGTGGACATTCAGATGATGCTTATACCCCACCAGCTGAAGACGTACTCCCAGGTCCTTTCCATTGCCCGTGATGTGGAGCAGGGGTTGGAGAAGAAGAGGAGGTTTGAGCTGCAGCAGAAGCCGATGAAGCGCCAGTTCCAGCAGGTGCACAGGGGGAACCCAGTCAGAGCTCTTGGTGCCCCAGTGGCCAAGCGACCTTTTCGGCCTCCTCCTCAGCAGCTTGTGTGTGGGTACTGCCAGAAACCCGGACACAACAGGCAGAACTGCCGTATGGCCAATGGACTGTGTTTGGCATGCGGATCCGGCAACCACTCGGTGGGAGAGTGTCCATTCAAGAGGAGCTGGAATGCAGCTCCAGCACCACCAGCACTTCCAGCACGAGTGGCACCATCAGTGCCTCCCGCTCGAGCAGCTCCCCCAGCACTTTCAGCACCACCGATGAGGAGGAATCCAGGACCTGCAGGCAGAGGGGCTCCACTTCCTTCCCAGCGCCGGATTTTGGGCCAGGCTCAGAGGGGACCCAGGACTGGAGTAGGCCGCGGGAGAGGCCAGGCCTACAATCTGACAGCAGAGGAAGCCGAGGCATCAGGAGAAGTGGTGGCAGGTACAATTTGGTCCACTCAGTTCCAGTCTTATCACTTTTTGACTCCGGTGCATCACACTGCTTCATATCCAGTAGATTTACTGCCTTGCATTCTATACCCCTAGTCTGTATGAGTGACCAATGGGAAATTAGTACGGGGAATGGGGTAGTTATAACTAACAAGATCTGCAAGGCGTGCATTGTGGAGTTATGTGGTAGGAAGTTAGAAGCCGACATGTTCGTACTAGACACTGGAGGGTACGATGTGATCCTAGGCATGACTTGGCTCAGCAAGTATCATGCGGTGATCGACTGTCGGAACAAGAAGGTGATCTTCAGGATTCCCACCAACCGAGTTTCAGTTCTTTGGAGAACGCAAGCCTCTTCGGAAGGTAGATCAACTGGATTGTGCCACTGCAGAAGACAAGAAGAAGACGGTGTCAGTGTGGAATGAATTCCCAGATGTTTTTGAGGAGATATCAGGACTTCCACCTGACAGAGTTGTGGAGTTCTCTATTGACCTTATTCCAGGAACGACTCCCATCTCTAAAGCACCGTACCGGATGGCGCCAACAGAATTAGCTATATTGAAGGAGCAACTGCAGGAGTATTCGAGCAAGGGTCTGATTAGACCGAGTACTTCACCTTGGGGAGCACCAGTATTGTTGGCAAACAAGAAGGATGGTGGCAAGAGATTATGCATTGATTACAGAGAGTTGAACAAAGTCACCATCAAGAACAAGTACCCTTTGCCGAGAATTGATGATCTATTTGATCAACTTCATGGAGCCCAAGTGTTCTCGAAGTTAGATTTGCAGTCGGGGTACCATCAGTTGAAGGTGAAGAAGGAAGACATCCAGAAGACGGCATTTAGGACTCGTTATGGTCATTATGAGTTCTTAGTTATGCCCTTTGGAGTTACAAATGCCCCAGCAGTCTTCATGGACTTGATGAATAGGATCTTCTCTCCCTATCTGGACAAATTTGTATTGGTATTCATTGATGATATTTTGGTCTATTCTAAGAATAAAGAGGAGCATGCGGAGCATCTGAGGATTGTGCTACAGACTCTCCGACTGGAGCAGCTTCATGCCAAACTTAGCAAGTGTGAGTTCTGGCTGGAGAGTATAGCATTCTTGGGCCATATTGTTTCTAAGGAAGGAATCTCGGTGGATCCTAGCAAGATTCAGGCGGTGAAGGATTGGCCGACTCCGAAGTCCGTGACAGAGATCAGGAGCTTCATCGGACTAGCTGGATATTATCGGAGGTTCGTGCAGGACTTCTCGAAGATTGCAGCTCCATTGACCAAGCTGACCAGGAAAGGAGAGAAGTACTTATGGACTGAGGAGTGTGCGTCTGCTTTTGAGGAGTTGAAGAACAAGTTGATTTCGGCTCCAATCTTGAAGACTCCTTCAGGGACAGGAGGTATGGTTGTGTATTGTGATGCCTCAGGGAAGGGCCTTGGATGCGTATTGATGCAGCATGGACATGTGGTGGCCTATGCATCCAGGCAGTTGAAGCCTCATGAGAAGAACTACCCAACGCATGATCTAGAGTTGGCAGCTGTAATCTTTGCGTTGAAGATATGGAGACATTACCTGCTTGGTGACCGAGTGTTGATTTACACTGATCATAAGAGCTTGAAGTACATTTTCACTCAGAAGGAGTTGAACATGAGGCAGAGGCGATGGCTTGAGCTGATGGCAGATTATGACATAGATCTGCAGTACCATCCTGGCAAGGTTAATGTTGTGCCAGATGCCCTGAGTAGAAGACCTGAAGCCAATATGGTTATGATGCTCACTCAGCAGAAGGAGTTACTCAGAGAGATGGAGCGGCTAGATTTGATGGTGACTCGGAGGACCAGTGGATCCGTGCAGTTGATGGCATTTCAGATCAGCCGACACTGATGGAGGAGATCAGAGAAGCTCAGAAAGAAGATCCCAGACTGTTGAAGTTCAGAGAGCAAGTGGAAGCGGGACTGAGATCAGATATTTGCATACATCCTGATGGTGCACTCTATTTCAGGGGTAGAATTTGTGTGCCTCAGGGGGAGATTAGACAGAAGATATTGGCTGAGGCCCACAGCTCAGCTTACTCTATACACCCTGGAGGAACTAAGATGTATCAGGATCTGAAGCAACATTTCTGGTGGAATGCGATGAAGAGGGAGATCGCACAATTTGTGGCGAAGTGTCTAGTGTGTCAGCAAGTGAAGGCTGAACACCAGAGACCAGCTGGATTACTACAACCTTTGCCAATACCAGAATGGAAGTGGGAGCATGTTACTATGGATTTTGTCACCGCTCTACCCCGCAGTCCAAAGGGGAACAATGCAGTATGGGTAGTTGTTGACCGTCTCACTAAGTCAGCACATTTCATACCATTCAGAGTGGGGCAATCTACGGAGCTTCTAGCAGACAAGTACATGAAGGAGATTGTTCGACTGCATGGAGTTCCTGTGAGTATCGTGTCGGACAGGGACACGAGGTTCAGATCTCGCTTCTGGGAGAGCCTTCAAGAGAGTCTGGGGACCCGTCTGAAGTTCAGCACATCTTATCATCCAGAGACAGATGGACAGTCTGAACGGACCATTCAGATCCTAGAAGACATGTTGAGGGCTTGTATGATAGACTTCAAGGGATCGTGGGAAGACCATCTACATTTGGCAGAGTTTTCCTACAATAATAGTTATCAGGCGAGCATCAAGATGGCTCCATTTGAAGCCCTTTACGGCAGAAGATGCAGATCACCATTATGTTGGGATGAGGTTGGTGAGAGAAGGCATTTGGGACCGGATGTGATAGTACAGGCACTGGACAAGATCAGGACCATCCAAGAGCACCTTCGTGCAGCACAAGACAGACAGAAGAGTTGGGCAGATTCCCATAGAAGACCGTTGGAGTTTCAGGCAGGAGAGCATGTATTTCTGAAGATATCTCCGACCAAGGGAGTGATCAGATTTGGTGCACGTGGGAAGCTGAGTCCGAGGTATATAGGCCCGTTTGAGATATTGGAGCGAGTTGGAGAAGTGGCCTACAGATTGGCGTTGCCGCCATCACTGGAAGGAGTGCACAATGTGTTTCATGTGTCACAGCTGAGAAGATACATCAGGGATGAGAGCCATGTGTTGGATCATTCAGAGTTGGAGTTGCAGCCGGATCTGTCATATATTGAGCAGCCAATGGCTATTGTGGACAGAAGTGTCAAGACCCTGAAGAACCGGACCATCCCGTTGGTGCTTGTTTCATGGAACAGGCATAGTCCGGGGAGAAGCAACTTGGGAGCGGGAGGACGTCATTCGTGACCGTTACCCGCATCTGTTTGAGCCTTGAGTGGTAAATTCTCTTATACTCCATTCTTGTCTTATCAATTCATTATTTCCATGTTCATCTCTTTCCTTATAGAAATTTCGAGGACGAAATTTTTGTTAGGTGGGTAGATTGTAGCACCCCGTACCCGAGATACGTATCCAGATACGAGTCCCAAAATTTTTTCGACTATATTGCTCAATTTCTTCCTGTATGTGTTTTTGAGTTGTTATTACTTATGTTCTTGAGTATCGGATCTGGATTCTCAGACCGAGAGTAACCCCTGACCCGGACCGGGAACCCGATACCAGCCAGTAGCCCGATTTGATTTTCTGGTAGTCTAATTTGACCAATTTTAGTTTCAGAGACTGTTTTCTAATATTTTAGATTTTCATGATTTTCTAGAATTTTCTGAAATTTTTCTGCAAAATCTCCAAAACCGGTGTCGGTCGGTATCGCTGACTGATTCCTGGATTTTTAATTTTCAAATGGGCATGAATTTTCAAAAACAGCTTTTACAGTATATCTTAGAATATCATTTCTAGCTAAAAACATTTTTTGGGATTTTTTAAAATTATCAAAATTTGACCGATCCTGGTGTCGGCCGGTATTGCCGGAAGATTCCAGGATTTTTAATTTGAAAACTACATCGAATTTCTCAAATCCGATTTCACCGTGTATCTTAGAATAATATTTGCTATTTTTGAGAATTTTTCGGTACGTTTCTGAAACAGTCAAATTTTCGCCTTATTTAAATAATAATATTTTTACCGGCGAATTCTTTTCTGGCCTTTTCTTCCTCTACTCTCCTACTTTTGCTACCAAAAATTTTAACAAATATAATAGATAATAATAAATTTTTTTAAATATTTATTCCTTTTTTTACATTTTTTTAATTTCCTTTCTTTTATTTTTTTTTTTCATTTATTATCATTAATCCCTTTCCCCTAATTACTGGCTTTATCCACGACCATCGCCGCCCGACAGCCGTGGCTCGCGCAGCCCTACCACCATTCCCCTAAGCCATCAAATCTCTCCTTCATCATCTATTAAATCACCCCATACTCGTTCAATTGGAGGGAAATCAAAGAAATCTAAAAAGAGAGAAACTCATCTTCATCTTCTTCACAACACAACTCCCGCACCCACTCTCGGCCGCCGCCTCCACCATCACCACCGTCACCACCGGCCGTCCCTAGGGCCGGCCATCTCCTCCTCCACACCTCCTCTCCACTTCCCCACCTCCAACAACCTCAAAATCCCCATCTCCTTCTCCAATTTCACCATAAACCCACCTCCATTACACAACTCCATCTCCAAAATTCTCCATCACCACCACCAAAATCTCCACTCCAACCAACCCAATAACACCTCCTCCTCCTCCTCTACCTCCCCATCACCTCCAATCACCACCACAACCACCACAACCACCACCACCATCATTTCCACCTCCATCAAAACAACCACCACCAAAACAACAACCCAACACCCAACACCACCTCCTCCTCCCCCCTACCCGCGCGCGCCCTGCCTCCCGGCGCCGCCGCCGCCCCCGCCGCCGCAGGCCGGCCGGCCACCGCCGGCCGAACCCCTCCTTCTTCTCTCTTTTCTTTCTTCTTTCATCTTTTCTTTCTTTATTTCCTTCACTCTAAATTCAAACATTCCCTATATAACCACAAATTTCCCTCATTCCAAAAATACCCCCCTCTTTATTCCTTTATTACTTCCCTCTTATTTCAACTCTACCCCCTTCCATATTTATTTCTAATTTCTTTTAAAACCATCCTATTTTCTCTCTTTTTACTACAACTTTCTCTCTCCTCTCTCATTCCCTCTCTAAAATTTTTTATAAATATTTATAAATATATATTTAATATATATAATTGCGGGCTAGTGGATTCTCGTGCGGGTCGCCGATTTTCTGGATTTTAACCGGTATTTCGCCCCGGTTTCAGGCGAGTGCTATTTACTAAATTAAAAATAATTACCTGGTATTTGCAACATGATATTGACATGTGGATACTTTAATATGCCTAATACTTGCTATTATAATTTTTAGTAAATAATTGCCTTGTTATATTTAATTCCGATAATTGTTATAATTAATTCCGATAATTACCATGCTATATTTAATCCCAACATTTGCCATGCTATATTTAAATTCGATAATGTCATATTTAATTCTGATAATTTTCATGCTATATTCAATTCTAATAATTACCATGCTACATTAATTCCGATAATTTTCATGCTATATTTGACACCGGTTTACCCTGCTATAGTTGACACCGATATTTGTCATGCTACACTTGACCCGTGACATCTGACTGTGGCACTTAGTATTTACACCGGTACTCGATATATGGCCCGGTATTCGAGATATGACATACTTGACACCCTTACCTGACGCATAGTTTATGATATGTTTTCATGCGGTACAAATAAATGGACTTGACATCATGACTCTTGACTGGACACTACCACCCCTGATGCCTGATTATATGACATATCCATGACTATCACTTTTACGGGGACATGACATGATTATTATATTATTAATTGTCAGATATTTGGTACTCCTGAACTCCTGTACTCCTGTATACTTGGACCCTGAAATAGGGAGACTCTTGATATTACTCCTGATATTATACCCCTGTTGATCCCCGTAATAGGATAACCATGGATATTGTAAATTTGTGAATACCCTGTAAACATTATTATATGAAACTCTGTCATATTTAAATAACTTACACCGGGATGGGGGAAATTGATGGGTATCGATATAGCTTCTGTGTTTATGGTGGCCATAAATATGTTGTACAACTTCCTGTTGGATTCGACCTGGTAGGCCACCAGGCGCTTCCGAGGGGTGTACTGGCACCCCTACCCCCCTGCCTGCCTGTCCGGGTGTGCTATAATCCCCTAGGTATATCCTGTGGGGAACGGTGACACTCTATTCCTGTTCGGGTGTATTATAAGACCTTCGGGCATATAGTAAATCCCGGTACCTAGCGGTACGTTCCGGCTCAGTACCGGATACTCCTGGACCGTTGTCCCGGGCATGCACGGGACCCATTCTAAACATGGTTCGTCGTTCCCCATCAATTTCCAATAACTTGTCTCGCTTGATTTGTATGCAGAGGTATATGGCACCGGTCATATACCGAAACATACAAATTGAACGAGTCTTAATATAATAACTTGATAATTGACTTATGGCTACATGACTACTGTTACTTACCATTTAGTTACCCCATGCTTGCTAACTTGATTACATGACCTACTACACATGCTTTATTTCATGATTCGCTATTTATTGTGATTATTCCATGTTTATTTATCTTGGTACATTATACTTGGCATGATGCACTTACTTTTATTTATATTTGCCACTTGGCTTCTTTATGCACTCGCTGGGTTGCCCACTAACAACCCTGGATTTGTATGTTCAGATTTGTCAGGTTGGACTGAGGTGGACCCATCAGCTGAGGATCAGGCCTACCTCGAGGAGCAGGCAGATCAGCAGTAGTTCCTCCTAGTCTTTTCCGCTCACGAGATTCTCACTCTTCCAGCTCGTGAGTTTATCTTTTGTATTTCTGTACAGTCCTACTTTTGTAGTACCTGGTGATGTAATATTATGTCACAATTCGTGATAACTAAGTACTTGTACTGTGTTGTATTGGAATGTATAATATCACGTATTTTCCGCACTCTGATCCCTGTATTGTGATGTATTGATGCTTAGCGTACATACGGGATGGTTCCATCGCCCTGCGTATGTACGTCGCAGTGGCGTCTCCGTACCCGCCGGGATCGGGGCGCCACA
>JAVJIF010032329.1:0-67369 GCA_038442645.1 Agave tequilana
GCAGAGGTATATGGCACCGGTCATATACCGAAACATACAAATTGAACGAGTCTAATAATAATAACTGATAATTGACTTATGGCTACATGACTACTGTTACTTACCATTTAGTTACCCCATGCTTGCTAACTTGATTACATGACCTGCTACACATGCTTTATTTCATGATTCGCTATTCATTGTGATTATTCCATGTTTATTTATCTTGGTACATTATACTGGCATGATGCACTTACTTTTATTTATATTTGCCACTTGGCTTCTTATGCACTCGCTGGGTTGCCCACTAACAACCCTGGATTTGTATGTTCAGATTTGTCAGGTTGGACTGAGGTGGGACCCATCAGCTGAGGATCAGGCCTACCTCGAGGAGCAGGCAGATCAGCAGTAGTTCCGCCTATCTTTTCCGCTCACGAGATCTCACTCTTCCAGCTCGTGAGTTTATCTTTTGTATTTCTGTACAGTCTACTTTTGTAGTACCTGGTGATGTAATATTATGTCACAATTCGTGATAACTAAGTATTGTACTGTATTGTATTGGAATGTATAATATCACGTATTTCCGCACTCTGATTCCTGTATTGTGTTGTATTGATTCTTAGCGTACATACGGGATGGTTCCATCGCCCTGCGTATGTACGTCGCAGTGGCGTCTCCGTACCCTCCGGGATCGGGGCGCCACAGCCCGCTTTGTTTGTAGAAGGAGAAATTGCCAGGAATTTTAACTATTTCTTTTCAATTGAGAACACTAGACTTAAGTAAAACATTATTATTCAACAGATCATTGTACAATAGATATTGTGCAACCTTATGAAATGCATGAATAGTTTTTGTATGGCTGTTGACAGTCAGTATTAAGGCGGAAGCAGTTTTAATTCATATATGCCATGTTCGTAACAAATGACTTATGATGTTTTTGATCTTTCTGTTTCTCTGTTTTTTTTCCCACTCGACATTCAAGGTTCAGGTAAAATTACAAAAGAATTAACTATTGATGCAAAATAAGAGAAGATAATGGATACATCCATTTACTTAGCAATAAGGATATATGCAGCTCTAGTAGATACCACACAAGTTGGATTAAATTCTCAGTAATTTGGTTCTAAGAGATATCTGACAGTTTATTCCTTGTTTGACCATAACATTCTGACCCATCAAATTAATAAGTTTCCACATGGTTCAATGACAATATAGCCTTCTCCCTGATACCAGGGTTTATGAATCCTTTTTTCCGTAACTATAAAAGGAGATCTCCAATGTTTATCTAGCAGCCATGTGGCCTCTTTAAATGCCTCACTTTTGGTTGGTTCAGTCCACCTCCTCCACTGAACACCCTTCCAACATTTTTTGTGCATACTGTAATTGACCGTCATCTATGTTGCACAGATAAAAACACTCTGACACGAACATGACACACAGCATATTCTAAATACATACAACATGTGTTCACACAAGATGGCTTTAGCATAGGAGTGTCCATGCTAATATAGATCATGATCATCTTACCTTGATGATACATGAACAGTTTGATTTTAAGATCTTACCTTCAATCAATAATCCTTCAACTTACAGCTCAGAAGACCCAAATCATAACAAGATCATAATGTTGTTCGTGAACATAATGCCTAAAGCTAGATCGCATTTTAAAAGCTACTGACTTTTTATCAGTTTTATCACACTAAAAATGAATATGATATTCAATTATATATTTTCATAACATGTTCCATAATGGAAAAGAGGATCAATTGAGAACCTCATCAATAAAACTTTTTGTCACCAAGGAAATGGAAGTTTCTAAACACATTAGAATCTCTGCCAAGCAACATATGCGCAATCAATATTTAGCTCAAAACAGAAACCTAATTGGGAACCTAGAACGACGTTTATATTCAACAAGAAGCACAAATACAAAAGAAATAAATTTAAAACAAAGCTTTCATATACAAGATGCAGACCACATACGTGCATGTGAAGAGACAGTTGTTGGTTGTGTTCAAAGATTACTTAGATGTGTAGAAGTGCACGTCTTTAATATAATTCCAGGTAGCAGCTAGTTTTAAAAAAAGCAGGCAAAAATCTACAATGCAGTACTTATTCCCCCCTAACCAAGGCTTAAGGGGAACAAGGAGAATTTAGAACACTGATTTACCAGATTTTCTGCCCTGGAAGGTTTCCTCGCTTGGCAAGATTAACAGCAAGCTCCAAATTATTCAGCTGTGGCAATTACCAGGAAATAATCATCAATATGACATATATCCCTCATAGTAAAAAAGGAAAAAAATACTGAACCCCGTACAATAAAAAGAAAAAGGAAAAGGAAAAAGGAAAAGGAAAAAAAATAGAGAAAGAAACAAAGATTACCTGACCACTGACAAAAGGCACAATAGTTGCTTCATTAACAGTTGCAAGGAGAACCTGCCCTCTCCTATTAATAGCATAAAAGCCACCAATATTTGAAGCTTCTGCTGTCAGAAATATAGGATCTGGACTAATCCGATTTCTGTAGACTGCTGTAGCTGTCTCAAGATCATAGACGAACAAAAGACCAAGTTTTGTAATGACATATATCAAACCGTATTTGTGAGAGATCTGCCAAAATAATTCTTAGAATCAAGATTGAGAAATAACATCAAATTTCTTTCTTGATAAAATACAAGCATAGTTTTCTCAATATGTTACCTGCATTGATACAGGGAAGTCATCAGCAAAATCAGGCGGGAAAAACAAATCTGCTTGTTTCTTTGTAAAGCCTGGTTTACCTGGAAAAGTATATCACAAAAAGGTTATTTAAAACAAAAGCATCCTGGAACTTCTCCCATTAAATTGGGATGGTCTCTCTTTAAAGCAAAGCTTCATCAAAAGATAAGGGAACAATTTTGATAATGCTTCCTCTGGTATGAAACCAACCATTAGTCCAATCAAATTTCCTAGCACACGCTGGTATGTGTCTAGGGAGCAATAGCATTGTATTGATTGCTAATAACAGATAGTAAATTCAGTGGGCACGGTAAATCATACATCTTTGTTTTTTTTTTTTTTTTTTTGGCTAGCTTGCAATGCGCTTAAACCAAGTAAAAAATGGTAAGCAACAAAAGGACAGTGGAGACTGGTTAAACAGGCCTATATAGGGCAAACATGACTGTATTGTCACATCACAAAAGAAAGGAAAATAAAGTAAAAAACCAAGAAACAGAATACAATACGAGATAAATATATGCAAGGATATAAAGGGATACCTGGCTGGGCACCAAGTTCAATCACATGCAGCTTAGAAACAATCTGTCCAGCATTGGTGGTCTTTGAAGCAAAGCAAATAAGAATAGAATCCTTATCATTTCCAGCAACCTGTTTTAGCAACCGCATCAAATACTAATGTGAATAATGGCAAAACAACAATAAAACACAAACAGAGAATCAGTGTTGTCAAAAAACAAAGCTGACTTATAATATCCTCACCTTAATAGATGCAAAGGATGCAGCATGTGCTTCGAGGGCCTGACTACGCTGCTGATCCACAGAGAAAAGCTGCATATTTCTTTGACCAGTTGTGGTCTCTGCAAATAATAATAATAATAAGTAAAGGGAGGGGAAAATGAGAAATAAAGTATCAAGCACTCATTTATGAGAGATGCGGCAAATATAGGAAGAACAAAAATGAAGAGGAAAGAATCACGACATAGCAATCACTTTTACTTGAATGGAAGGCGAAAAGAATGTAGTTTGGCTAATTTCTGACAAGTCTTTCTCTTTAGGGCTTCTGAACAGTCATAAGTTAACTAACCAAGCTCCTAGGTAGATTTATTAATATTGTGCCGATGCCTCAAGAACATTAGACAAGTCACCTTAAAAGGTTTAATTCAAAATGGTCTATCTCTGCTTTTTTCCACATTAAGAAGTCACAAGAAGAATCAGATTACACACTAAGAAGTCACAGGACTACATGGCCAATTCTCCTTGGTCAGGATCACAAAGGAAGACAGATAACAATACACATTTGTGCCATTAACTATTCAATCATGCTCGGGTTCATTGTTGAGTGATGATAACTTCTACATCATGAAGCATTAAAATGAACCTTTTTAAGAAGCTTCTTAAACACCACAACCCAGTTTTGTACTTTCCTAAATAATTTAAATATAATTATTATGGTTTATTATGAAGAAACATTGATATACCTAGGCACAAAGAAAAGAAAAACATAGCATTTTGCTTAACATTTAGGGAAATTGAATTGGGTAACCTGATTCATACAAAGGACTTTCAGCACATTTTAATGTTTCTCTTATTTGGAACCGACCCAAATAGAAGCTAATTCAGCCAAAATATAGCATCTCGGGGTAGGACGAATAGTTTAAGACAGAACTCTCAATCAGAAAAATCTGTGAAGAAGCACAGTTCAATAGCATGCCTGCATCCACATGCAAACAGACAAAACTTAACTAAATGCTTGAGGATCAGGGCATTAATAGACTAGGCTTGGACAAAAAAAATTCTTATTTTTAAGGAGGAGAAGCCCGAAATTCATCCTTAAATAGTGAAGACTTGGCGTGCACATTGACAGTCTTGTCGAGCGCGTATTCTCACACTAATGGTCTACAGGTCATCCAGTTTGGGATGAAAATAAGAACTGCAGTGCCTTATATTCCAAGTCAAAGGTTGGCTTAATAATCCTTTTCTCATCTCGTGTGGCGGCTTCACCAACTTGGGATTAAGGCAACAATGTTGATAAAGTGGTACTGGTGATGACAGTGGTGTGATGGATTTGCTCTCAATGTTTCAGTTTAGATGACCCACCATAAACTTCCCAATGTGTGGATTTGTGTGCAGGACTGTCAATGGCCAAGCTTCCCACCTAAAATTCCTACATGCATAATATCTTGAGTTCTCTTGACTGTGTCTATGTATGCTTAAAATTAATTTCTCTGTACGGAGATAAAAGTTGATGAGAACATAGTAAAACAAGTTAGTAGTTGTTAGTGTAGAGATGATAGTCAGAGTGTAACTTGCTATGTAGCACGGACACCCCTTGCATGAAGCCGTGTCCGTATTCAGCACGTGTTCAGAACGTGTCATACACGAGTCATGTATATTTTTTAAGAATTTGTCACGAGTCGGCATAACGTGTCCATGTTGGTGTGATTGTGTCCATGCAACAAAGGTGAGTTGCATTTACATAGGCAAAAACATTTTCAATACTTAAATGGGAGAGTTCTAACAAGGATTCTCTCTATGTGTATGCACGTTCACATGAGTTACATATCTTTGCTATCTGAATCATCAGATACAGTTACCAGCCTAAATCAAGTTGCATGATGATTTTGTGCCATTTGGGCCTGAATTTTTGAAGCTACCCCCCCCCAGTGTTCTAAATGGCGGCCACAGCGGCTATATCGGCCTGGAAAATTTATCGGGAATGGGGATATATCGGGGACATATCGGGGATATTTTCAAAAATCGGATGTCAAAATCGGACTGTAAATATACATATCTTCTTGTCTTAAATTGCATCTCAATAAGACAATATATTCATAAATTATATAAAGCTACATAAAACATCATACTTATATGTTTAACATATACTTAACTCGAAAACTTGCATTAAGCTTATAAATGCATAATCACTATCCAAGTGTAGAATCTTTACAAATGCCACATCGCTCGAATTACCCAAATACCTAACCTAGAAATTGAGAGTAAAACGCTATATCGGATCCAAAATCGCCGAAATTGCGGCCGATATATCGGGTCCGTGCCGATTTATCGGCGATTTTGGGTGAAAATCGCTATATCTGTTTGGATGTGCAAAATCATTGCGGCTAGGTGCCGTAAATGCAATATCGGCGCAATATCGGGGTTATATCGGGGATATTTAGAACACTGCCCCCCCCCAAAAAAATTCAACTTAAAAACCTTATTCTAGAAATTAACTAAGGCTTTTAAGCTGGACAGAAAAGCTACTTAGTGTTTTATATTTTTGACTGAAGACTGTGGGGGGCACACCCAATGGGGCAGACTGATGATAACATTTTTATGGGGGGTATCTGCAAGTGTTACAAAATAGAGATTACCTGCAGTCTACTCTTACACCACTCAGATAGTGGGAAAGCTATACCAACCTAGTTCTCAGTGCCAAAGTCAAGAAAATGAAAAGAAGTGCTACAATCTACAAATCAACTTATGTCCATTAGGCCAAAGGTTATTTAGACAGCTAGCATCAAATCAAAAATACAAGTATAGGTGTAAATATGTTGTGTCTGCAAGCCGTGTCTCCCCTCATCCATGAGTGCAAGACTCCCTCCCTTCGTGTGTTTGTGTGTGCTTTCGCATGTGTGCATTTTCCTCCATTTTCCCCCTTTATGGATCGGGTAAAGGTTTAGAGACAAGAGGAGAATATAGCACAGAAAAGATTATATAAAGTATAACAATTGCCAACAACACGATAAAGCTTGTAAAAATGAGTATCATTAATTAGTTTCATCCTTTCCCACAAGTCTTTTTTTTGTTTGCTCGTTTTGTTTGTTTTGTTTTTTTGGTTTGGGGGGTGCTATATTTTAATTTTGTTTTTTGTGGGGAGGGGGTGTTGGGGGAGTCATACCTGAAGCATACAAAAAAGTCTGAAAGTTCATTGCCGAATGAAATATACAATCTATTATGCCACGACCTCACATCTACTTTGAAGTATCATTCCAATTAAGTAAAAATCGGCATACCTCTGGAGCACCAGGTGCAATTCCAATTAGAACCAGCCATTTTTCAGATGGGTCACAACGGTAGTTGATGATCTGATTATTTGCCAAATTAGCTGTTCTATCAAACACCTTTACGGGCTCAGAATCACCTGCATTTGTAGCATACATATAAACAAAGCAATATGGCATGAACAAACTGTGGCAAATAATTATATAAATAAGTGAAGAAGGGCTCAAGGAGATGACAAACAATACAACTCCAAAACAGCAAAGAAACTATTACCCTCTATTGACCAATGGTATACTGAGGTCTGAGTGACCAACCCCAGCATTTTCAGAGTGATCCATTTCCAAAAAACAACCTGTATTTCCAAAGAAGTTAAGCCCTTCAACTAGAAAATATAACAAAACAGAGTGCAGACACCAGTCCGCTATCGAGAAACGCACTGATAAAAGACATGTCCAATCACAAATGAAATACCTGTTCTGGCATCTGATGTGATTTAATTTTGGTCTTCAACTCAATATTGAATATTTGGAGGTGATCCTGAGTAGTTCCCGGTATTTGTGCTACATATATTTAAAAAGAATAAATAAATATCTGCTGAAGATTCGCAATCTGAAAGGACAAAATCAGCAACCCTTGCGGATCTGTGACAGGAAAAGAGCTACACAGTGTTCCATATGAACAAAGGAACAGAAACCACATGCAGGCATGAGAAAACATTTTAAAGAAGCACGACTGTGGCATGGAAGGATCACAGTAACACATGAATATTTCTCAAGGCTAAGAGATGTTCTTGAGAAATTGGGGGCTGATAATTTAAAAATATAAGTAATTGCATCAATTCATGAGGCAAAATATGCACATAAAAGAGCCAAAAGATACATATCACAAGGCGCACCAAACGCACCGCAAGTACCACAATGTGCATAATGCATATGGCAAAAACTGCATAAGCCATTGAGTTACTGGAATAGAGATGATACAACTGCATATAAAACAAAATCTAAAAAGATGATTGGTACCTTTGAGAGCAAGGATCCTGCTGTTGGGATTCATCAAAGCGGAGTCAGCAGTGATTGGTCTCCTCAGTGGCTGCATCGGCATGCTCATATCGATGATAACAACACTGTTCTGTGGAGATGTCTCTCTCACACAGATATACTTGTCCGATTCCATCGTCACGTGAGTAAAAGTTATAAATTGTTGGTTGATCCCAACACTCGGAAGCTGAAATCAATTCATAAGCAATTTAGAACGGAAATATAGAACATTAATCAAAGAATTACAATGAATCTAGATACCTAAAAATAGCATCTTTACAAGTTCACATCTAAACATCCTTTCGCTGCATTCCAAAGTTCTGAAGCTAAAACTAATAGGAGTCGAGAGCAAGGGTCTAGTACAAAGCAAAATGCTAAATAAATCCTAGATCACGACCAAAGGAGTTGGGATCACAATCTCCATCAGTAGATCTGAAAAGATCCGATGCATATTTCACGAATGGCCGTTGCAGAATGGTGAATTCCCGATATCCGTACGATTCGAGCAATCTAAATTAATCCAGAACTGCTATAAACCCTAATTCCCTCTTTTTCAACTGAATTTAACTATAAAATCGAGAAACCAAACAACAAAGATCCAAACAAAAGCGAAACAAACACCGAGAAATGGAAATAACACTCACCGTCAAGGCTTCCTTCATAGCGATCGGAGCGCTGGCCGCGGCCATGGCGACTGGATCGGAGCTCCGACTCGGGCTTCACGAAGAAACTAGGGCTCCAGGTGACCGGAAAAGGATTCCTTTAGATCTGAGTGGAACCCTTTCGACCCTATCGAATGAAAAGAGAATGAGAGAGAGAGAGAGAGAGATTAAAGAGAAGCGGAACTGAAGGAAAATTATATATATTTTAGAGAGAGAGGAAGCGAAGTGGGTCTTTTTCTTTTTAGGGTTTGTTTACTGATTTGTTTACAATTAAAACATCATGACATTTTGTTGGCGACCGATGAGAGGTTAGCGAGTGAGCTGGAAATTTTATATATTTTTTTATGAGAATTCGGAGGCAGCGGAGAGATCTGACAGAAACTTGTAGATCCAACGGTTGGTGTTTACTAGGATCACTCCCCGGTGGCCAGTTGTTTCGTTGTGATGCACCGGGAACTTGTCTGTAAAGGTTCGTCGGTGTGTAGAAATGGCCTGCTTTTATTTCTTTTTTTCAAGAAATATGGTGCAATTTGTACCTTCCTTTATTTCTTCAGATTTAAATTTTTACCCCTCTCTCAATTTACCCTCATGTTTTCTAGCGCTTGCTCTTATAATTCTTCGCTTTGTGATTTTTAGTAACTGTTTGATTTGTTACAAATAAGAAGAAAATGTGTAAGTGAAAAATGAAAATAAAATATGTGTAAGCGAAAAATTGAGATATGTGTAAGTAAGTTTTACGATTTTTTTTGTAATGTGCAAATATAAGTGAGAAAATATATTGCGTTTTTTAGTGTTTGGCTAGTAATATGAAAGTATAAGTAGAAAAGTTGACTATAAAATTAATTATTTAGTGATTTAAATAATACCAATATTATTAAATTAAATCTGTTAATAATAAGGGATTTCGCTATAGCCCCTATATCAAACCGTAATTAGAAAAAAAAAAACTCATAATTTACTACAACCACCTTTTTTTTTAAACCAACCACGTGCGTCACGTGTCAAGGGCAGAAGCACTTCTCAGCGGCGAAATATGCTAATGTCCCGCAATAATTGCTTTGAAAAAATTGACTGCTTCGAAAATACAGACTGCTAATACATAAAATATTGCGATCATGATCGCAATCCTCACAAAAAAATAACTTCTTTATGAGTCTCTATTACGACTGTGGTCATGATCTTAGTCCCACAAAAAATATCATGTTTCTGAGTTTTATAGGACTGGGACCATGATCAAATGTCATGTATCTGAATCTTTATTAGGACTGCAATCATGACGTTGTTCTCTTTGTTAGGACTTCGACTATGATCACGGTCTTTGCAAAAATGCTTTGTTTTTAGCCTTTATTAGGACTGAGATTATGATCGTAGTCCTAAAAAAACACAATTTCACATACACCCTAACTTATCCTATCTACTCAATGTAACTTTACACCCAAACCTTGGGCTCTAATACCAACTATAACGGTCCCAGATAATAATATTCTGATTCTCTACTAACCTTTAATCAGGGGATAAAAAATCGTCTCTAATAACTTAATTTCTCAAAATTTCGGTAGCATCTCCTTTGTAACTTGTGCCTTACCCAAATATAATACATGAAGTTCAATAGTATAGATGACTCCCAATAGTTATTCTTATGTATACCAAGCAAACATCCATGCAGTCAATAATAATATACTCCCCAAACAAGATAATACTGGGGATATCCTCATTCCAAGATTACGACATACACAATTAGTTAGGAACTAGTAGCCATCCCAAAATTATACATCCAGCGAATCTGTCAAGTTACTTACATAACATTGCTTACATAAAAGATGTCGGACTATAAATACAAAGTCCGTCCTTTAGACTTTACACATATCACAAAAGATCGTAACATGAATGACATGATTTCTACCAACTTAGCATAATAAGCCCAACACAAAACATAAAGAGTTCCAAAATGAGTAGAAGGAAAATAAGACAACAAGACCCTTTCATAGGACACCACAAATTCTCACGCCGGTCCTTGACCCTTGCTTAGACCTGAAAAGAATATTGTCAAGAAAATGGGTGAGCTTGACGGCTCAGTGAGTAAACCAAGTTATTGTATAATATTCTAGTTAATCATTTAGCTTTGATAGTTTATAATCTTTATAGTAGGCCGTCACTAGGCCAAAGTTTAAGAAACATATGCTAACATTCCTTGGTCTACTTATACACTCATATGATGATACATGACGCGGTAGTAGTTTTTCTTTTATCGCGATTTGTAATATGTTATAATTCAAGTCATAACAATTTCTAAGTTATGATAGCACAAACATCTTTTATAAACATCACATCAACAAGCAACATTTCATCACCACAACATTTCAAAGAATGCATGAACATTTACACGTCTTCCCCCTCCTACCCTCCCGCTCCGCTGGCCCCTTCCTACAGTTATAGAATGAGCTACTTTCACAACATTGTCTTCCCCCTCCAACCGGCTCCCGCCGGCCCCTTCCTACAATGAACAACATACATTTACACTGTCTTCCCCCTCCTACCGGCTCCCGCCGGCCCCTTCTTACAATTATAAATGAACAACTTTTCCCCACCGTCTTCCCTTTCCTACCGGCTCCCGCCGACCCCTTCCTACTCATAAGGATAAAACAATTCATCCCACAAGAACAGAAACTATGCACACGAGCAAAACTATTGCACAAACATAACATAGAATTTCATCCATATCGTGCCACTTACTACTTACACATACAAGATACACATTCATATACATCACTTGTACATGTATATAATAATTTATATACGTGTATATATATGGGTATGATCACCTCAATTTACTCACGAGCTCCTATGTGTGAGTCCATTTCCTCCGTTGATGTTTTTATCGTTCAAATATTTTTTTGTATTCCTAGTATTCTCACTAGTATTCAATTTAGTGTTTACAAGCTTCCATATGAATGTGGCAATTTAATGTTTACCATCATACAAGACATTAGTTTAATTTCTTATTCAAATTTCCTATTTTCTGAACATCACAATTTGGTCAATCCTATCTCTTATCTAGCATGTCAAATGGCATACACACATTTAGAACATTCAATTCACACAAAATTTCTACTAAAACAACGAATTTCATAAAAGAGATGGTTAACATGTTCATATTCAAGTTTCTTGACATTAGTTCTTCAAGATTCGAGTTTACTCACCTTTCTTCGAAATTGTTCCTCTTTGTTAGGGCTAAACTTTGCTTCTTTGAGCCACAACCTTAAGCAAGAGAACGTTTGGATTATTATCTAACAAAAAAAATCATAAAAATGAGGATTAAGTACTGTTTTTTCTTTGAAAATTCAGTCTGAATTTACCTTCCCAAAAAAGGATTTTAGGGCCCAAAAAGCTCATATTTTTGACTGAAAATCACCTCCTCAGCTTGGATCTAAACCCTAGGAAGGATCTTTCCCTCCTCCTCCAAGTCCCCCCTCCTCCACCTTGCTCGCGCCCCACCTGGGCGCGGCGTCGCCCGCGCGCGGCCTTCGGGGCGCCCCCTCCTCCTCTCCTATTGCCTCTGATATGGTGAAGAACAAGGGGAGAGAAAGTATAGGTTTATTGTGTAGAGAAAGGGAGGGTTTCTAGGGTTTTTACCATGAAAACTTTGGGGAAGAAGATAGTGAGAATTTTCAGATGATGAGAGTGGGTTTCAGATCTAATTGACCTTATAATTACAAGTTTGCCAAGCCATCTCCTCCATCCAATAACTCACTCCTTCAATCAAGAAAATCCTAACCTTTCCTTCTTTCACCTACCCTCTCCAGTAACTAGTTGGATTAAATAATTAGTCATAGTGGAATTTTTTTCTTGATTCTACCCCAACACCAATAATGTAGTAAATTATTATGTATTCATACATAGGATGGTACAAAGCATGTACAAGTGTGTGTGTGTGTGTGTGTGTATGCATGTGAATACTCCAATAATACATGAAAGCTTAAATTACTTAGCCTTAAACTTAATTGGGTGTAATAAAGTTTTATTTTATTTTATAGGTGATTAGGAGAAAATTCTTGGGACTATATTAACCGGATGTTACAGTTCTACCCTCCTAACAAAAAGTTTCGTCCTCGAAACTTAACGTATCTTAAAACAAGTGTGGATAAGATTTCACATCTCATCCTCCAACTCCCAAGTAGCCTCTTCAATTTTTATTTTTTTTTTTTTGTGCTTTGGGATGCCTTCATCCTCTCCTTTATCATCCTGATTTACTCTGTTGTTTCTTGCACTAAATCAGGGCCCAATAATCCTCGTCTCCAACCTCTTCCTAACAAATGGAGGACTTATACTTCCTACCATACTGAGCTTCAACGGTTGCATCTCAAAAGACAATTGATAGCTGTTGTTACACGCAGACATCACTAGTGGTATATACTTTCCCAGTTACCTCTTTTGCACAAAAGTAGCTATATCCTTCTTCTTCTCCCAACAGAAATTTGTTCGAAGATCTTGAGACATTTTTGTTGCCCTTGAATGTACCGTATAGGGGGTGTGATGAGCTTCTGTCATAATTTCCTCCTTAAGTCTTACATCTTGTGGTACACACACGGTGTCCAATTTTTCACCATTCCCTTAGCACAGGTGAGGCCTTGAGTTTCCTCGTCTCGGATATTTTCAAGATCCTCATTACTCCGTAATCCCTTGTTGTGCTTCTTGATTCATTCATGCAGGTCATATTGAATGCTAACTTAGTTCACTCGGCCTTATATAGGTTCCTTTATTCAGACTTCCAATTGCATTCCTTCTAATCTTTCAGTAGCCATGGTTGTTGAGTTATCAATACGGCTAGTGATTCCTTAACTTTCGACTTAGGCATCAGCTACAACATTGGCTTTCCTCAAATGATAGTGAATGGTCAGAAGTAGTCTTTTATCAGTTTAAACCATCTTCGTGGTTACCTGTAATATATATTTTAAACCTTCATGGTCTGCAATATCTGCCTCAGATGTTCTTTATGCTTCTCGCTACTCTTGGGATAAATTAGTATATCATCAATGAATATGACCACAAATTGATCGGGATACGGTTGAAATACTCTATTCATCAAGTCTATAAATGTTGTAGGGCGTTGGTTTGTCCAAATGGCATTACGAGAAATTCAAAATGCCCATATCTCGTTCTGAAGGTAGTCTTAGGTACATCGTCTAGTTTAATCTTTAGCTGGTGATATCCCGATCTTAGGTCATTTTGAAAATACATCAGCACCTTGAAGTGGATCAAATAGATCATCAACCCTAGGAAGCGGATATCTGTTTTTGATAGCAATCTTATTCAATTCTCTGTAGTCAATGTATAATCTCATGCCCCCATCCTTCTTCTTCACAAATAAGACCGGAGCCAATACATACGGAGCTTTTAGATATAGGGCTTAGATCCTGAAAATAAATCAATAGAGAATTCAATCTTTCTATCTGGAGGTAAGTCTGGTAACTCTTCCGAAAACATAATTGAGGTACTCGTTCACCATAGCTATGTCCCTTTTTTTCTCTCCTAGTGGCAATCAATATGGGTACAGTGAGTAGACAATCAATCTATTTCTAAAATGACATCGTACTTCATCTTCCTAGTTTCAAGAGGTTCACCTATGTTTTTACTTCTCCTATCATAACCTCGCACCCTTTATAGTATATATATGTAACCATTTCAGCTCCTATAGGAGTCAATATTACAAGTTGAAATTTCAATGGTTCAAGTTTCATGTTTAGTTTGGATGCAAATGCTGAGAAGACAAAAGAGTATGTGACACCAGGGTCAAATAATACTCGGGCAATATGCCCCATTAAATTGATTGTACCATCTGCCACAACATTCGATGTTCGAGCCTCCTGCTGAGTCAAGCATTCATCTCTCGTCGAGCTCCAGGTTATTGTACTGATGACTGAGTTACCGCCGGTCGGGGTGTGTTGAACGATCGCCTGAAAATTCCTGTTGGTCCCGAAAATGGAACAGTGCCCCCAGTTCGTCTTTCAGTTCCAAATCTCGTACTTGAGTGTCCGAGGTGTCCTTGTAAGATCGGACATTCTTTCCTTATGTGACCCATTTGACCGCAAAAGAAACATTGTTTGCCCTGAACATAACTGCCCGCATGGTTCAAATGGCATATGGGTCACCACAAGTTTCCTGCAACATCGGGACGGTAAGAAAGTATTGCCTGAGGTCTTCGAGGGAATCCCACTCGATGCCATGTACCTCCATTAGGTCTGGAAGCCGATACTGCCGAGGACCCCGCACTTCTATTGAATCTGTAGTTTGATATATCGGAGCTAGGTGTCTCCTGATAGTGGGGGCGCTTAGGAGGGGGGTAACTCCTTACTTTTGACTTCCTGATCTTCCAATATATCCCGTTCAACTTCCAATGCCTTCTCCACTGCTTGAATGTAGATTTAGAGTTGGAACGGAATTAATTTGCTTCTGATTTCAGGTTTTAATCCCCTCACGAACCTTTTGGTTCTTTCTGATTCTTCACGTACCAGCCCTACTGCATATCTTGACAATTGTGTAAACTTGACATCATACTGATTGACGGACATTTGTCTTTACTTTAATTCCTGAAATTCTAGCGCGAGTTTATCTATAGCTACCCCCGGTATGTACTTTTCATTGAACTTCTTAACCAAAAAGTTCCAAGAAACTTCTTCTCCCAAAGACTTAGCTCCATCTTTAACCATGTCCCACCAATGTTCCGTCTCACCTTGAAACATGAAAGAGGTAAAGGACACTCTTTGATTCTCATTACATTCCATAACAGTTAGTATTTTCTCAATCTGACGAAGCAATTCTTCTGCTTGTATGGGGTCAGCTTCTCCTTTAAATGCTGGCGGGTTTGGCTTCTGGAATTGTTCTAAAGCTCGATGTGGGTTGCTTTTTGTTGCCAGTCGCGCCAACCAACTTGGCATTTTATCAGGGATTTTCTGGTATTTGCTGATGTGTTCAACCTCGTGGTTAGTCGGGGGATGGACACTCCCGACTGTACTATGTGGTGGGCATAGCCTTCAAGATCAGTGTCTGGTGGTGAAAGATTTAAGTTTATCTATCCCTAAAAGAATAATCAGTTCTTATCATCAATAATATACACAGTACAAAGCAAGTCATAAATAATAAATATCACTTCGTTCAAACTTCAAAAGCATCCTTGGAACCAAGATTTACATTGATATGCTTACATTCATACTAGATATGTAAAAGAGATTTTTTCTTTTTTTTTCAGACACATAAACACCCAAAAGCTCTAAAATAGGCGAGCCATGTCATTCCTTCCCAAATTACTAAATATTCCACCTTTATTCAAGGATTTATATTAGAACCAGTGGAACTTCCCTCCTTACTATCATCATTAAAATCCTTTCCTTTTAGGTTTTCTTCCTCAGGGTCTTCTTCGTCAGGGTGTTCTTCATCTTCTTCCTTAGGATCTTCACTTTTCATTATGATATCATCGTCATATTTTCAGTATTCATAATCATCATATAGATCCTAGTCGTGGGCCCAACTAGCATTCCACCAAATACCTATAAAGGATATTCTTCCTTGGGACTCTACTTCATTACTGAGGGCGGCATTAAGAATCTCGGTCATTGGTAGGTCTCCACTGGAGCTTTCATCATCAACCGCCACATCTATATTCTTCTCCCCCATTAAGCTTGTTTCAACATCATTATCCATGGGACTCTGAAAAATCATTTCTGAATCAGTTTCGTCCGAGTAGAAACCTCGGTCTATAGTATCTGCTTCCTAACTCGAACCATCTGACCTTGAATCATCGGATGAAAATCCTGAAACCTCAGGATCCCCCATCTGCAGAAGTAAATGAGTTGTACCAGGTATATCCATATATATAAGGAAAAATTTTATCTTAAGATAGTTAGGCTATTGGAAGTTAACAGATCTGCAATTACTTATATTTTCTATCTCTCGGAGCCTGCTACTCTAAAACGTTCTTACGTTCTGAATTAACTTTGACTTGGCGGATATTTTAGTTGCCCTCTCATTCCAGTATCCCATACCACTGGCGATCCATACAAAGGGCCTGCACCCTCGGTATGATACATCCGAATCGGAGTATGCGGGTACTCAAATTCAGATATAAGAGAACGGTTAAATATCCCGCACTTCTAAGTTAACCATATTCGTAAGAATCTACTACTCCTTAAAATACCCACATCGATCGTACAATCATACATACAATTTTTACACAATTTCACATAGACCCTAATTTATCCTATCTACTCAATGTAACTTTACACCTAAACCTTGGGCTCTGATACCAACTGTAACGGTCCCAGATAATAATATTCTGATTCTCTACTAACCTTTAATCAGGAGATAAAGAATCGTCTCTAATAACTTAATTTCTCAAAATTTCGGCAGCATCTCCTTTGTAACTTGTGCCTTGCCCAAATACAATACATGAAGTTCAATAGTATAGATGACTCCCAATAGTTATTCTTATGGATACCAAGCAAACATCCATGCAGTCAATAATAATATACTCCCCAAACAAGATAATACTTGGGATATCCTCATTCCAAGATTACGACATACACGATTAGTTAGGAACTAGTAGCCATCCCAAAATTATACATCCAGCGAATCTGTCAAGTTACTTACATAACATTGCTTACATAAAAGATGTCGGACTATAAATACAAGGTCCGTCCTTTAGACTTTACACATATCACAAAAGATCATAACATGAATGACATGATTTCTACCAACTTAGCATAATAAGCCCAAAACAAAACATAAAGAGTTTCAAAATGAGTAGAAACAAATAAGACAACAAGACCCTTTCATAGGACACCACAAATTCTCACGCCGGTCCTTGACCCTTGCTTAGACCTGAAAAGAATGTTGTCAAGAAAAGGGGTGAGCTTGACGGCTCAGTGAGTAAACCAAGTTATTGTATAATATTTTAGTTAATCATTTAGATTTGATAGTTTATAATCTTTATAGTAGGCCGTCACTAGGCCAAAGTTTAAGAAACATATGCTAACATTCTTTGGTCTACTTTATACACTCATATGATGATACATGACGTGGTAGTAGTTTTTCTTTTATCGCGATTTGTAATGTGTTATAATTCAAGTCATAACAATTTCTAAGTCATGATAGCACAAACATCTTTATAAACATCACATCAACAAGCAACATTTCATCACCACAACATTTCAAAGAATGCATGAACATTTACACCGTCTTCCCCCTCCTACCGGCTCCCGCCGGCCCCTTCCTACAGTTATAGAATGAGCTACTTTCACAACACCGTCTTCCCCCCTCCTACCGGCTTCCGCCGGTCCCTTCCTACAATGAACAACACACATTTACACCGTCTTCCCCTCCTACCGGCTCCCGCCGACCCCTTCCTACAATTATAAATGAACAACCTTTCCCCCACCGTCTTCCCTTTCCTATCGGCTCCCGCCGACCCCTTCCTACTCATAAGGATAAAACAACCCATCCCACAAGAACAGAAACTATGCACACGAGCAAAGCTATTGCGCAAACATAGCATAAAATTTCATCCATATCGTGCCACTTACTACTTGCACATACAAGATACACATTCATATACATCACTTGTACATGTATATAATAATTTATATACGTGTATATATATGGGTATGATCACTTCAGTTTACTCACGAGCTCCTGTGTGTGAGTCCATTTCCTCCGTTGATGTTTTTATCGTTCAAAATTTTTTTTTTTTTGTATTCCTAGTATTCCCACTAGTATTCAATTTAGTGTTTACAAGCTTCTATATGAATGTGGCAATTTAATGTTTGCCATCATACAAGACATTAGTTTAATTTCTTATTCAAATTCCCTATTTTCTGAACATCACAATTTGGCCAATCCTATCTATTATCTAGCATGTCAAATGGCATACAAACATTTAGAACATTCAATTCACACAAAATTTCTACTAGAACAACGAATTTCATAAAAGAGATGGTTAACTTGTTCATATTCAAGTTTTTTGACATTAGTTCTTCAAGATTCGAGTTTACTCACATTTTTTCAAAATTGTTCCTCTTTGTTAGGGCTAAACTTTGCCTCTTTGAGCCACAACCTTAAGCAAGAGAACGTTTGGATTATTATCTAACAAAAAAATCATAAAAATGAGGATTAAGCACTGTTTTTTCTTTCAAAATTTCAGTCTGAATTTACCTTCCCAAAAAAGAATTTTAGGGCCCAAAAAGCTCAGATTTTTGTCTGAAAATCATCTCCTCAACTTGGATCTAAACCCTAGGAAGGATCTTTTCCTTCTCCTCCAAGTCCCCCTCCCTCCACCTTGCTCGCGCCCCACCTGGGCGCAGCGTCGCCCGCGCGCGGCCGCCGGGGCGCGGCTTCGCCCGCGCGCGGCGCTAGGGCGCGCCCCTCCTCTTCTCTTCTTGCCTCTGATGTGAGGAAGAACAAGGGGAGAGAAAGTATAGGTTTATTGTGTAGAGAAAGGGAGGGTTTCTAGGGTTTTTGCCATGAAAACTTTGGGGAAGAAGATAGTGAGAATTTTCAGATGATGAAAGTGGGTTTCAGATCTAATTGACCTTATAATTACAAGTTTGTCAAGCCATCTCCTCCATCCAATAACTCACTCCTTCAATCAAGAAAATCCTAACCTTTCCTTCTTTCACCTACCCTCTCCATTAACTAGTTGGATTAAATAATTAGTCATAGTGGAATTTTTTTCTTGATTCTACCCCAACACCAATAATGTAGTAAATTATTATGTATTCATACATAGGATGGTACAAAGCATGTACAAGTGTGCGTGTGTGTGTATGTGTATATATGCATGTGAATACTCCAATAATACATGAAAGCTTAAATTACTTAGCCTTAAACTTAATTGGGTGTAATAAAGTTTTTTTTTTATTTTATTTTATAGGTAATTAGGAGAAAATTCTTGGGATTATATTAACCCGGAGGTTACACTTTAACATACCAGTAGTATCAAATTTAGAAAATAAATTTGGAAAATTAAAAAGACAACTATCGTCTCACTCAAAGGGGAGAAAAACAATAACTTCCACATACATATATAGAAGATAGAACTTGTATTTTGCTTTGTTGTTGGTTGATCTTAATAAGCTGTTATGCACTTTATGAGCCATTCCTAGCTCCGTTAAATTTGCATTTCTAGCAAGTCAATAACCCCGACTGCAATGATTTAGCCATTGGAGATAGTGACAACAAACATCCTAAATGTGCATCAATATCTTATTGAAAAGTCAAAATTGTTAGATTAACCAAACGGTGTTTAGAGTACCTCGAGTCTTTTTCGCCTGTTAATTTTGTGTCTTTAAAATCAATGTTTTACCAGCTCAAGTAATCTTTTGACATCCGTGGTGTCTGATTGGAATATTGTAGAACTCATGAGGGAAAGCTTTTATCTCGGGGGGGACTAATTTGCAATGTTAACAATAACTATCAAATGTTCATCCTGTAATTCGACATCAGTCTCTAAATTCTGATATGAGTAATCAACAGTTACCACAAAAGTCAAAATCCCTTAGTTCAATAGTTTTCTCGTATTTATTATGCAACTGTTCCGGATAGTTATAGTTGATCTCGTAATTCAATGGCACTGTCATATTTTTGACATAATTAGTTAACTTCAACCAACTTACAAACACTTCTCCCTGCATTTTCATAACATCATTTTTCTTGCACTCTGGCCTTCTTGCCGGTCTTTAATATTTCAGACTAAATTTAATCATTAATCCCTTATATCTAGACAACAATGAATAAGTTTCAACTATATTTAATCATAATTCATTTATATTAAGGGAAACAAACCTCGAGAGTTAGAGTTTTTATGATGCCACTATTTCCTATTTTTGTTTGCACGCTAATTTCTATCTTTTTATTTTTAAGTTGGTTGATATTTTTACCACTCGGTGTTTTTAGCTAGTTAGTGTTTTTTATGTTTTTCACAGTCTATTGACACTAGCTATCACATTTTCACGTGAAATTAGAGTTACAATACAAGCATTTTCTATTTTCTTAAATTTTGAAGACAACCTTATCTCATTTTGAATATAAGACTTCTCATAATTCTAAATCTTGTTTCACAATTAAGCAAAACTTCAATAACATCTTATTCTCGGAATAATTTTTTCATTGTCACCACATGATACCAATATTTAGCCGATGTGGTCAATTAGAAAATAAGTTTTTTTAAAAAAAAATAAGTGATGTTTATGAATCAGTTATCCACGAAAGAAGAGACATGACAATTTTTAGGACAACAAGAACACATCACACATTTTGATGTCAAAAGATTTAACAGGAAAATATGATAAAACAAAAAAACTAGATAAGTAATAATTTAGAATCAGATGATTCGGGATACCAATTCAAAGATTCTTTGATTCAAGCTCCGTTCTCTCTGTATTTTCTATATTTTCTCCTAAATTAATGCACCATATTGTTGGAAAAGAGAAAAAAACGATACAAGTGGGATTTTTTTTCCTTCTCTTCTTTCACTTTCATCATTTATTTCACGGTAAAAATGGTGTGATTTACCGTTGGCCCCCAGTGCTCCTCTCTTCCCCGGTCCCCAATTAAAACCGTGTTCGATCTCGATGGAGCCACCCCGCCTTTTCCTCGAGCGCCATCAATTGTTGAGCAAATATACAAAAAGAGAAGGAAAACTGTGGGTGGGTGGCGCTCTGGCATCAAATTCGACGCTCTGGAATCCACCGCCTCGTCCTCTACTCTCAATGCCCTAACTTCCTCTCTTCTCCCGTGAGATCTTTCGCAGTTCCGGCCCACGTGCTGTTAATTCTCAACATCGAGATTTCTCCTTGTTGTTTTTTTCTTTCAAAATTTTGTTGATACTTCTAGGTAATAATCCCATTATGTTCAGTAAAATTTCTCCGCCCTTGATTTTTTGATGGAAACTTCAGGTGCAGTTGAAGAACCAAGCGGCCGCGGATTAATGGGGCGATCACCGCTGCAAACGGGCGATTGTGACTGATCAAGGTGTGAGCTTTTGCTTTTCTTTTCTTTTTCTCTCTCTCTCTCTCTCTTTTCACTTCTCTTTATCCTTCTCCTCCTCCTATTCTCGTATGTTAAATGTAATTGCCGGGGTTTTTGAGTTTGATCCTTCATCTTTCTTTCCCTCTCAAACACACACACACAGACACAATATTATCTTTTATTTCCTCATGTTAGTTTAGGTAACTAATTGTGGAACAGAACTTTGTTCGATCTCTGAAATATATAAATTATCACTGGGTCCTCAGGACAGCAACAACATCATTTTTTTTTTTTTTTTGAGGGAAAGGATGGGGCCTCAAACTCGAAAGCCCTAGCCGTAGTTCATTGCTCCAAATTGTTTTGTGCATTTATGCTAAACTAAGTCCCCAGCAACAAAGATATAGTTCAAATAGTAGAGGATAACGTATAGTATCCTAACTCATATGCAACACCTCAAAAAACATATGTACAGGAAAGAGTAACCCTCAAAAAATACATAGCAAAAGAAAAGTAAACTCTCCAGAGAAAGAAAACCACAAGTGTACTAATATACCAACAAAAAACCCACAACAACATCATTATGTCATACAACACCAATGAGTTTGAAAACAATGCAAGGAGAGGGAGAAAACAGAAAACTCTCACACCTTCGTCAATTGCAACTTGCACCTATGTAGAGGTAAGTGCCCCATTACATCATTGAGAGGTTGCATTTGAACTCTCTTTTGGATTGCTTGATGTTCATAAAAAGAATTAAAGCCAGAAATTTGATGAGTAGAATGGGAAATACCTAAAAAAGAAAAGTATTAACGAGAGCAGCACCTGGCAGGAGCCATGAGCATAGAGGTAGCAACATTCACTAGGCAGAAACGGTCCTAAGCGTTTAGGATCCCTGAATGACTAGGTAGTGCTTAGGCGTCAAAGCAGGTCTCTAAGGCATTTAAGCGATTATTTAACTTGCTTTATGTTGTTATGTATATTTTATAATGAACACTTAATATGAATGTAATTCCTGTAAAGTGTTTGTGTGGGTAGTGCTTGATAGCACGTAGATGGAGCCTAGGCATTGAGGCCTTAGCTTGCCTAGATTTAGATCACTCAGGCACCTCGTTAAGTACCAATGTTTACATCTAATACTCTTATTATGATAGTGTAAAGTGTATGGTTTTCTTAGTTACAGAGTATCCATCAAATTATGTTTCTTAGTTACAGAGTATCCATCAAACTACACAATACAATTTGTGCATATATATACATATTATAAAACATGAGGTGTGAGAATATTAAGGTAACTGAAAAATATGAGGCATGAGAATAGTAAGGTAATTAAGTTCTAGATTCGTAAAGCGATCTCATTGTCCAATACACCCACCTAATACTAGAGAGAAAAGAAGGGAAAAAGTAGTGAAGAAAGGAGAAACTGATGTTGGCAGATCTTCTTGTTGCCACCTATTGCCAATAGCAACCATTGGTGGATGGCTATATGTTCTGTTTTCCCCTTTTCATATTTTCCTCTTCCCTCTATTTTATTTTAACCATCTTCCCTCCTTGTTCCTCTCTTCTTCAGTTTGCATCTTCTTTTTTCCTTCTAATCTTCTTCCTCTTCTTTATTCTTCTCGTGCTATCTTTTCCCTCTCTTTCTCTAGGCTCTACCCTTTCACCTATACTGCTCAATATATTCTTTGGCTACCAATAGGCCCAAGTTTGCAAAGAGTCAGCTTTTTGAACTTTGAGAAAGTGAACTGCCAAATTTGGATGGTTAAGTTGTTTGGCATTTGTGTAGTATCAATATATATGCTTACATTATAAGTTTTTCCTTGATTTGAAGCGTTAAAATATAAATACCTCAACCCTCATCTTAACTTCGGAGTTTTGGTGTAGGGGTAGGGAGTTTAATATGGGATCAGAGCAACCCGGTTCAAATCCCACCGTGCGTTCATTTAAAATCGGATTTAAAAACAAAAATGACGCTAGCGCAAAACTCAGATTTCGACTCACAAAAAGGGTGATCGACTTGCAGGGGCGTGTTAAAATATAAATACCTTAACTCTCATTTTAACTTCGGTTTTGGTGTAGTGGCATGAACTTTAATAGGAAGAATGATTATTTATGACACCAAGATAATGTCCGTTAACTTATGCTATGACATTTCAATGTATGTGGGTAACACATATTTTTAATATAGGAATTAGCATTGCATTAATTATTTAGTATAAGAAACACACTAGAAAAAGTTAAAGTGACTACTTAAACGTCAAGCAGGGTCCACCTAATCTGCTAGACCCGGCCAAGACGTTTAGGAGTCTCCATTACCTAGGACGGCTTGGCTAACTTAAAAATATTTTTCCTATATTATTGATGTATGAGACCCACACACATACACACATCAAGTTTCTGATACAAGGCATAAATATGAAGAACTTCATGTGCAAGTATATTTAACAAGTCAAAATCGAATCCTTTAAGTATATACAGTAATGCTAAACATGTTGTTTATTCATCTAAATTTTAGCATTATGTTGATATTCCGGTGTAACATAACTTGACAAAACACATGAATTTAAATAAATAGAAAACAAATTCAAGTATCCATCATGTTAGAAAGTGCAAAATACAATTATACAACTAAAAACTCAAGAGTGGACCAAAGTCAAAACACAATAAATAAGCTTGATTGTAGTCAAAACTCAAGCCCCAACTCTCAAGTATCCCTTCTCAGCCGCCTTTAAATCTTTATGTTTTCCTCCATATTATAATCTTTTCTTCATTCTTCTTTTGTCCTTCCCATCTTTCTCCTTTTGTTAGATTCTTTACCCTGAGCTGCTAGCAATGAGAGAATAGACAACATTGGGGATTCTTCTGAAAAAAGAACATAAATAAATGGGATGAAGAAAACAAGAAATAAAGAAGAGAAGGAGTGAGAGAAGATTAAATAGAAAGAAGAATATGAGAAGCTAAAGAAGAGAGGAAGAAAACACGTAGAAAGGAAAAAAATAAATAAAGGGGGAGAAGATGAATATTGAAAAGCACGGGAAAAGAAACAAAAAGGCATAACCTTGTACACACTTTATACATGTGGTGGCGAGAAGATCTGATGGTGGTGACTTCTTCTTTCTCTCTCCTCTCTCCTCTTTTTCTCATGTTGGCTTAAGGATTGGAAGATGTGATCAGGTCTCTTAATTTGTTGTCTTGCACGACTATCCTGGCACCCCATATTATCAAATCCTATCGTTGGTATATAACATTCAAGATGTAGTTTGAAACTTAATTGATAGTATGCGTATGTAATTTCAAAGTCAATTTACAGTAGACGTATAATTTGACATAAAAAACACCTTATAATAGAAGCGTATCAGGTAAACAAAGGGGGTATATTAATTGTGTGCCAAGGTAGTCTAACTCTTCGGTTATTCCAAGACATTGAATAAACATCAGATAAACCTTTGACCGTTAAGCAAGGGTTGGTTGTGGTTATCCAATTTACAAATCCACCACCAACATGAGTTTGTGATTTGAAGGAAAAAGAGGAAAGGAGGGAATATCCCCTTACTTTGACCATTAAGTCACAATTTGGAATGCCCTCTCTTAGCATCTCCTCCTTAAACCTCAATCTACGGGGCGTAGGTGGTCTGGGGTTTCTAGCGCCTCGGCCCTACCTACATAAATACTGAGAGAAAGTTGTCTTAGTTGTCTTATATATATATTTGCTATTTCCCCCTCCAATTTATGTGGTGTTTTATGTTTCTTCAACAAGCCTTCTTATCTATCAATATTTGGTGAAGACTAAAACAAAATAGGGTTCATCCGGAACGTGTTTCAATTTATGGAATCAGAAAGGATTCCTGATATATAAATTGGTTGACACTTTTTAATTGATTTGACCAGAGTTAAATCCATCTATAGTGGAAACTGGGTTGGGCTAAGTGTTCCCTAAATGGAACTTCTCCTCACTAATTAGCCTACTTTGTGGATTGTTTAATTGCTTTTAGCCATAAGGTTATTTTATCTCACTTGCTCCTTTTTAGGCTATTGTCAAATAAATTTTTACTCATCAATTTAGTTTGTTGGGAATGGGGTTGTATCAGGGCCGGAAGCCCTTGATCTTGCAAAACAGTCAATCTTGACTTAGTTGAGGTTAAAATTTTTACCCATTATTCTGTGCTTCTATGTATTGGAGAACTTGTGTGAACTGGTAGATTCTCTAAATCATCGAAGAGCATTATTGCATTTCTTTTAAGGAAATAGTGATATGCTAGCTTATTAGATGATATTTCTCCCTTTTTAGGAGAAAGGGTGAGAGTTATACCTTATTATTCAAAAGGGAAACAGTGTCATGCTAGTGGAGCCAAGTAACGTGTAACATAGTCTCTTAGAATTTAAAGTCCATTCACTAGTTGCAGCTATCCTTTTAATGTTTGCACTTCCGTTCAGATGAAAACTGAATAATGAACCATCAAACTGCATATATAACGAGTTTCTGTTCCAAACAATAGCATTCAGATATTTGGTGTTGGTTATGTGGGTCAGAGTATGAACCTCTGAAGTATGAGATTGTTCTATCTTGTTCTTGAGGAACATTGTCCCCTCATCTGGCACTGATGTCGTAGCTAAGTTAATTGTAGGCAAGATGAGGTCGTATGGAACATTAATGGTGCCTATCAAATATTAAAATATAGTTTAATGTATTGGTTTACTTTTATCCAGGTATCTTTAGGACTAGGATTATGTTTATGGTTCTTACTGTTTTTATTATAAGGAACTTAAGTTTATATTAGACTTAAATCTTGATAGTTTTATCTGCGATTTTCTTACTGAGGATATTCTTCGAGATCATAACTCGTTGTCCAAGGATTCTCTTTCACATGTGATGCATATCACCAGAGTTTGATGAACCAGATTTTTATTAGTATACATCTAATAGAAGTGCCGATTTTTGCAAAGTTAGTGTCTCAAGCAGCATTAGTCAGGAATAGGATATTTTGATCATTAGTTAAGTCTAATAATATATGATAATTCCTCGTATTGAAGCAGTGGTTGTGTGTTGGAGTATAATTTCCTTTGAACCCTTTATCAATGAATCTTATGCTGTTGATGTAAGTTTGAATTATTAAACGAGAATTATTCTTCCCATGATATTCTTGTTCTTGTGGCACGATTGTTGACATCTGAAAAGACGAATTCCCATACAACACTTCAACGGTCCGAACGACGCCCAACTTGTTGACATTTATAAAAGACAAGCCGCAAACAATCTGACAATCAGTTTCTGCCCATCCTCAGGGACAAAAAGCAGTGGCTTGAACTCTATTGATCCAGTAAAACAGACAGTAGGCCAAGTGTTGTCTTTGAAGAGGCCTAGCTAGACCTATGAGGCTAAAGTCAGTTCAATACTTAACCTCGCAAGAGCCAAGGGGCTAGCTCTGCAGAAAGCTAATTGCCTAGCTTTCTCAGAAAGCTTCGCACAACTCTATCAAAAAGCTAACTTGTAGTTTCGCATGAAGCTTTACTTAGCTTCGCCCAGAAGCTAATCTAGCTTCGCCTGGAGCCTTTGGCAACTTTGCCTGAAGCTTTTGATAGCTTCGCATGAAGCTTTATTTTAGCTCCGCTGTGTGCTTTTCAGTCACCAATTGACCAATCCAATTAGTGGGCCAACCCCACTACTTTAGTGGGTTAATGCCACTTTAAGTGGGCGGTTCCACCCGCCCACTTCGCCCCACAATAAGTGGGGACTGAGAAGCCAAATGGCTATCATATGCTCGCGCGAACCTATATAGCTTCACGCGAGGCTTGCATTTAGCTTCGCATGAAGCCATATAGCCTCGCACAGAGTTTCTCTGAGCCTCGTGCGAAGATATCAAAGACTGATTCAGCCTTCGCTGAATTCTAGGGGTGGTTACACCCCTCCCAACCTATAAATAGCTTAGTGCATGGATAAGCTAGAGGCTGCGTTTTGGCTGCTGTTTTGGGGCGTGAGACTAGCTTTTGAGCTGCATTTTTGCTTCAGAGAGAGAGCTTTGCTACTTGAACTTTGGCTGATACATAGAACATTTTCTAGCTTCCAAGCATTCAGAGATTCAATTTTCTAACTCAGGGTGTTTATTCCCTACGATTTTTCACTCTCGAAGGATTTTCGGAATCACGAGAATGAAATCTCCAGGCTGTAGTACTTGAAGACCGTATGCTCACATCGTTAATGGGATAAAGTGATCGCACACTGATCAAACTTCTACCGGCACACTTTCTCATAATCTCAGTAGAAAATATTTGTAATTTTCTACATATATTTTGTAAGTTTTCTCCATTAATTATTTATGAAAAATAAGATGGTGACAACGTTGGAGATTGAATTCTCCACTGCTGAGAATGAAGTGTCGCAATGCGACATTCAAACGCTAGAGTCTACTGCTGAGACACTGGTCATTCACTTTGACCAAGAGGTTCGAACTTCTCTCTGGGGGTAGCACAAATCTCCTAGATGTGCGCGAGCACAGGAAGTTCACTGTAGCTAAAGTCTCTCTGGCTAATACTTGAAAGCAAGTTTCTGTTGAGATGAATAAGATTCTCTGCGAGCCTATCACAGTCTCCTGCGAAGCTAAACGGACTCCAAGAGAGTTTGCTACAGTCTCAGTAAAGACTAAATTAGCGTCGCACCAGCGTATCTACGCTTTGTGCGAAGCTAAGAAGGCTTCATGCGAGCCTAAGATAGCCTCTGTTAAGGCTATTTGGATTAAAAAGTCCAACTCAGTCTCATGCGAGGTTAGAGATAAATCTCTTGATTCAGCTTCATGCGAAGCTACAATAGTCTATGACTTAACTATTTCAGCTTTTCACAAAGCTAAGCCTCGCCTGTCCCGCGAGGCAAAAGCCAAAGCACCACTTGGTGCTAATAGCGAGACTATTGCAGCCTCGTCTGCACTATTGCGCAGTGCTATAGAAGCTCTTAGCTATAGCGCTATAGCTAAAGCACCATCTGGTGCTAACATCGAAGCTACTACAGCTTTAGAAGTTCTTAGCCGCGAGGCTTGAACTAAAGCACCAATTGGTGCTAACAGGAAAGTCATTGCAGCTTCGTTCAAATCAAAAGTACTGCTGAACAGTGCTAAGCTCGCCTCTAGCTGCAGAGGTAAAGCCCTAAGGGCTCGAGCAGCTTCGCCATATGTAGCTAACTCACAAGGCGAAGCTATTTTAGCTTCGCCTACAACCAAAAAGAGAGCCTCCAAAGCTAAGCTCAAAGCTCTTCAGCCCAAAAGGGCTAACTCTCAGCTTCCCTGAGTCTCCGTATTGGATGGTTGAGTCCAACCAACACAGATTTGCGAGAATACCTGAGCAACAAGCGGAAACTCCACTCTGATGAGTCTGTTCGCGTCTCACCATCCCAGTGTGGACAGGCGGGATGTCAACTTTTGACAGTTCACTCTGCCACTATTGTTTAGGGTCAATCCCTGCAACATCTCATCTAAGTCAGCAATTGGTATTCAATCGGTTATCAGTCTAAACTTCTGAGAGACCCAATTCTCGAAAGAAGAAAACTACAAAGGTGCCTCACCTTGCAACTGTCTTTGTTAATATGATAAGCAAAGAGAGGGATCTATTACGATCTCGGAGAAGACAGGGGGTTTGCACTCCCTCAGTCAGTTCTCCGGATTCTGACTACAACCTCGGCTTAGGTCAAGTACTGGTGGAACAAGAGGGTGCCTTTCTAGGTACTCGTTCCAGGGTATCAATATCCTACAGCTACGAACAACCTTCCTCCTCAACAGGGGCTGTATCACCGACACCATTGAGACATTCTTCCAATGGTCCGATGATGAAGAAACAGCTAGTGGATACGCTTCTTCTGCTACCATCAGCTCAGTGCGAACAGGGTATGTATCGGCTAACATGGCTGATAACAATAATGATGATGATCTCCCTCGCCGCATGGAGGCACAAGAGTAAACTTTTAAGGCTCAGCAAGAGCCTTAGGAAACATTCAATAGATGTTAGCTCAGCTCCTGACAAACCGGAACAATAACGACACCACCGGTAGTCATCATAATGAGGAGGAAACTCTCAACAACGAACCTCCTAAGACTGAAAAGTCAAAGGAAATCTCCTCAGTCGATGTCAAAGTTATCAAAGGCATTCAAGCGCAAATATCATCCCTATCTCAACGGGATGAGCTGAAGAAAGTAAGGATGACACGTCTTTACCCGTTGGAATGGGACTCTATTCCATATTCACTGAAGTTCAAGCCGCCTACGTTGCATACGTATGATGGCAAGAGCTCTCCAAATCAGCACATCTATTACTTCGGGTCTCAAAGCGGCAACATGATACATAATGATGCTATCATGGCCAGGTTATTCATCGACACCCTCAAGGGGTAGCCTTTGACTTGTTCAGGAGCCTTCCAAGTCGCTTCATTAATTTTACGAGGATGATACCGAGGTGACCATGGACAAACTCCTCTCAACGGTTCAGAAAAGAGGAGAATCTGTATGAGATTTCATAGAGAAGTTTCACAACCTTTATCTTACGTGCCATGTAGGTATGCCCTTGCCCATGTTGCTCCAAACATGCATGTATAACTTCCTCGACAGAGTGGAAGTCCGTATGGGAGCTGCCAAAGGCCTACTTGGAAAGAACTTATTGAACAAGCTGAAATAGCTGAGAAATTAGCTAAGAAGTTTGAGCCCTCGGTGCCCAAGAACAAATGGAGGTCAACAACAAATGACGAGATGCAACTCAGTCTTTCCAACCCAAAGGGAAAGAGACAATGGCTGTAGAGCTGTATAGGGAGGCTCCGCCGAAGCAGAAAAGGAGTACTCCAACGACAACCCGGGGTTCAAGTTTTCGTCGAAACAATACTCCTTCAAAGATGAGCAGGTGGTGACGATCTTTCATTTGCTCAACAAAGATAGCAAGCTCAAGTTACTCGAAGTTTGGCGTCCCGACAAAGTTGGACGTACAAATGACTCCAATTATTATCTCTTCCATAGGATGGTTCAACATCCTACTAGCAAATGTTATGTTCTCAAGGACAAAATTCAAGCATTGATGAATGCTGGTGTTCTGACGTTAAAATCAGAACATGACACTCCGAAAAGACGAACTCTCATACAACACTTCAACCGGTCCGAACGATGCCCAACTTGTCGACATTTACAAAAGACAAGCTGCGAACAAGCTGACGACCAATTTCTGCCCATCTTCAGGGGCAAAGCGGTGGCTTGAACTCTACTGAACTAGTGAAGCAAACAATAGGCCAGGTGTTGTCTTTGAAGAGGCCTAGCCAGGCCTATGAGGCTAAGTCAATTCAATACTTAGCCTCGCATGAGCCCAAGGGGCTAGCTCCGCAGAGAGCTAATTGCTTAGCTTTGTCAGAGAGCTTAGCATAACTCTATCAAAAAGCTAACTTGTAGCTTCGCATGAAGCTTTACTTAGCTTCACTCAGAAGCTAATCTAGCTTCGCTTGGAGCCTTTGGCAGCTTCACCTGGAACTTTTGATACTTCGCATGATGCATATTTAGCTCTGTTGTGAATTTTTCAGGTCATCAATTGACTAATCCAATTTGTGGGCTAACCCCACTACTTTAGTGGGTTTAATGCCACTTTAAGTGGCGGTTACACTCATCCACTTCACCCCACAATAAGTGGGGACTGAGAAGCCAAACGACTATCATAGGCTCGCGCGAACCTATTTAGCTTCACGCGAGAGTTGCGTTTAGCTTCGCATGAAGCTCTATAGCCTCGCATGAAGCTCTATAGCCCCGACGAAGCTATCAAAGATTGATTCATCCTTCGCTGATTCTAGGGGCGGGTACGCCCCTCTCAACTTATAAATAGCTCAGTGCATGGATGTGCTAGGAGCTGCGTTTTGGCTGGGGTTTCGGGGCGTGAAGACTAGCTTTTGAGCTGCAGTTTTGCTTCAAAGAGAGCGCTTTGTTGCTTGAGCTTTGGCAGATGCAGCGATCATTCTCTACATTTCAAGCTTTCAGAGATTCAGTTCTCTAACTCAGGGTGTTAATTCCCTACGATCTTCCACTCTTGAAGGATTTCCTGAACCAGGCAATAACGAAATCCCCATGCAGTAGTACTTGAAGACCGAATGCTCACATCGTCAATGGGATAAATTGATCGCGCGCTGATCTGACTCCTACCAGCAAACTTTCCTAGAATTTCAGTAGAAACTACTTGTAATTTTCTCTTTTACTTGTAATTTTTTACATACTTTTTATAAGTTTTCCCCATTAATTATTTATGGAAAACAATGACTTCTTTCCCTTAGGGGCTGTTTGGTTGGCTGCAAGTGCAAAGCCCACTTGCAGCAAAAGAATTTGAAGCTGTTTGGTTATTATGGAAATTGGAATTGCAATTGCAGGCCCACTTGCAGCCCATGTGGGTCACACAAAGGCCTTTTCTCAGCTGCAACTCCATTTGCAAGTGAGCTTTGTTCCAACTGCAACTCTCAATTTGCAAAATTTTACATGTGGGGGAGATGGGGAAATCAACAACTGGCCCCTTTATTTCCCCATCTCCCCTCTCTTCAATAATTGTCTCTTCTCTCTCTTGCAGAATTCCCTTTGCTACAACTCCCGATCTCTTTCTCTCCTCCGCTTGTGGGAGGGCTCCAGCGGAGGTGCGATGATGGCAACATAGGGGAGAATGTCGGAGAGGAGGCAGAGACGGTTCTCGAGGAGGGAGACAAGGGGGCTGTAGCCTTGTAGGGTTAGATGATTTCGCGGCGTTGTGGATGAGTTGGCGGACGGAGACCTTTGGCGCGACATTGCTGATGAGATCACGGATGATGCCGTCGACCCAGGCGGAGGAGGAGGAAGCAGAGGCTTCAGTGGAGGAGAGGGGGGTCGACAGAGAAGAGGCAACCTCGGTGGATAGAGTGAAGAGAGGGAGGCTGAGAAGTCACAGATGTAGACAACATGAGGAGGAGGGGCAGAGATGGGAGCATTAAAGGAGGAGAGGGGAGAGAGACAGAGCATGGAGGCGATGGGTCGTCGAAGATCTTAGAGATGGGTCTTTTTCTCACCATTTTGCTCTTGAGGATGGCAGCGGAGTTGAGATCTGCCACTGTTGCTGCTGCTGTTGTTGGAGCAAGAGGAAGAGGAAGAAGTGTTCTTGCTTTTTTTTTTATGTTGGTTCTTTTTTTCCCCTTTCTACTGTTTTAGTTTTAACTTCTGATTTTTTGTGTTATGTTGGGTTGTTCTCAAGTTGATTAGGGTGTGGACCATTTGATGAAGAGATCAAATTGAGCTGGGTCGGGTGTTGCTGGAATTAGGGTTGTAAACAGGTTGTAAACACGTTACCAAAATCCTCTCGACATTAACAACCAAATTTCTGCCGAGGATGTTTATGCAAAGCGTATAAGGAAACAAGAGAGAAAATGATAATATATGTTTAAAGTTAATAAGTAACACAAAGTTGTATTGTTAACATCGTTTAAATTTTATTGTTAGATTAATATTTTTTTTAATTTACATATTAATTAAGTAAAGATTTTGTTTTAAATTTAATTACTTGAAATGTGTAATTATGTTATGTTTAGCAAATCTTGCAAGCTCACAACCAAACAAGTGGGCCACAAAATTGCAGTAGGGTCTGCAAGTGGGCTTTGAAATCCAAACTTCAACTAAAGTAAAACCATCTTGCTGCAAGTGGGCTTTGCATTTGCAGCCCACGTGCAACAAACCAAACAACGTAAATTGAATTATCATTTTACTTTACAGTTATACCAAACACCATAACTGACAATATACTTTTTCACTTACACTTTCACGTTACCAACCAAACGCTTAGAAACTTGCGCAAAACTCACTTGCAACTGCAAAAGGTTTTCCACTTACGACTTGCATTTGTGGCCACTTGAAGGGAACCAAACAAGACCTTAATGTTGTTGCTCCAATTATCACGGTGGTGAATCCATGAAGGATCACAAGTCTCTAACTTGCTTTGTTCTTATTCAAGAACTGCAATGCAACACCTTAACCTTTCCCTTCGATCTTCTAGGGCATGTTTGGCTTTGGAGTTAACCTTCCTAAGTGTAGTTTTCTACAATTAAGTCTCTTTAGTCCAATAAACCAGCCTAAGGTCTGTCTGACTAGTATTCGTTGTTTAGTAAAGTGTAGTTAACCACCTACAAAATTTAAGCTTGATTGCAGTTTTGATTATTCAAATCCAACTGGATTTTTCTTCCTCTAAACATAAACGGGAAAAAAATTAGCTTGGGACAACTCCATTTTTTATCCAAACAGACCATAAAATTAAGTGGACTGTAGTATAGAAGTTCAAGATTTGCAAACCTAGAACTACAACTTTAAATAGACAACAATTTAGAAAACTTGAAATCCAAACAGGCCCCTAGACGTTAGTTTGTTTTCTAGGAGGATTCAATTCTTTCAACTGGATATTTTTTTTTTCTGTGGGAGTTCCATTAGTTTCATTCTGCAACTCCCTTAACTGGTTCTTATTTGCTCGAGTTATCTTCCATCGAGGGGTAAGGTAATAGTTCATTGTTGTTCAAGAATTAAGATGAAACTCCCTAGTTTTTCTTTTATGTTTCAGACTTTTAAGTTACTTTAGTGGTCAATTTCCGACCTCCTCGAGATCACGCCACGTATTCATCCAACACCAAACAGGCGCGCGACACGTGGCCACTTCCAGAACATCTAATCGGGAGTTCCCATTCAATTCAAACTCCAAGCAGTTCAGGTGGTTAAAAGGAAGAGATAAAATCAGTTACGAGAATCCCTATCTTTAAGTCAAATCTTCATCCGAATTCAACAGTTACAGCTCGAAAACAAATCAATCACATCAACAACTGGACGCAGATGAACTCTCGCTTATCCGATTCAAACCAAGATGTTCAGCTCTAACTGCCTCTGAGATAAGCGGTTAAATATTTAAATAGAGCCGGACTCTGCAGCCTTATCTAGTAGACACTACTTGTATAAATAGTAGATCCCTTCCAACGTGAAGGGGATGATATTTTAAGCCCAGAAACTCTTAGCGCATCAGAGAAACACCATTGTAACTGCCATTATCATAATGGAACCTTACTCCGTGATTTTCTCCCATTTAGGTTTCTACGTAATTCTCTGTGTTTGCAATGGATTTTCTGTGATTGGCTTTTCCCATCTCTACAAATTTGGTGAGTGGATTAGTTCCCTAGGAATTAAATAATGCATTTGGTGCTTTCATTGAGATCCTTGAGGCTGTACTCTAGAGATCTCCCCGTCCAATATCCTAACCCTTCCACTAAAATACCCTCGCACAACGATCATGGTGCACACCGCACACGAATACGACCCTTCATGACCATGGTTCAAAGTCGCGGTCTCGGCCGCCGACTCTGCGGACACTGTTCCACATCAGTCGTGGCGGAACAGAACGGATTCGGACAATACACGCAAAACGCTACAAATAAAGCTCAAATTTTTTTAAAAAATCACGATAAACCTTTAAAAATGTAGATATCAATTTTTATATATCACATGTCCAAAACAAATTTGTTTTGAGGAAAAGTTGGGGAAATATGATGATTTGAGTGGGTAAATATAAGAAACATATAAATTTGAGAGTAAATTTAAAAATATAAAAGATTAGAGGGGTAAATCTAAAAAAACAAAAATTAAAAAATATATAAGAGTAAGAGGGAGAGAGATCGGGTCAGATCTCTCTCCCCTCTCTTGCTCTCCCCCTCTCCCTCTGATCTCTCCCCCCTCTCCCCTACTCCCCTCTCCTCCTCTCTCCCCCTTCTCCCTTCTGGTCTCTCTTTCCTCTCTCTTCCCCTCCCTCTAATCTCTCTCAGAGAGCGGGGGGGAGAGAGATCAGAGGGAGACAAGCAATGGTCGAGCGAGCGGCGGCCTGCGAACGGTAGCCCGGAGGCCGGCAAACGACGACGAGGTAAGTTTTTTCCCTTGACGTGCTTCAACTCGGAGTTGGCTCGGTCATATCGGCCGAGTCAAGCCGAGTGCCTGGCCGATATGGCCGAGTCACCTCTGAGTTTCGCCCAAGTCATGTGAAATGTAAAAAATTGTGACTCGCGGCCCGGTATCGGAACGACCGAGTTTTTGAACCTTGGTCATGACGCCAATGCCCCCAGTGAAATCAACCCATCGGTCCTCTCTCGCGGGCAACTCGTCCAGATGGTGATTGACCTGCGACGACGGTTGGGCGAACAATAGGAAAGGCAGACCGCGAGTGAGAATTAGTCGCCATCCATCGCGATACCGTAGAACGCGAGCGAAAGGTAGTAACGCATGTCAACCATCAGTTGCTCACACAGATAAAGATTCTCCGAAAAGCGCATCAACGAGTCATCGAGTTGGGTCCAGGGAGACTCAGGTGAACACCCAGAGGTCAACCAGCATCCTGCAGCCCTGACCGACCTATATTTCAAGCTAAATAAGATGCACTCCAAAATAACCTCCCTGCATGGGAACCTCGAGAACCTTTGAGTCGATAGCCCAAGGAAGCGTGCGAGGGGACATCACATTCCCACACAAGGAAAATACTTCCCCGACAACAGTGAAGACCGAGGATGCCTCAGTCTTCACCCCCTTGAAGTTGCCAATTAACCAGATCCTTCACGTCATCAAGCATCAGTCATGGGTGAAACTCCCCAAGCCAGCCAAGCACGACACAGACGCCCTGGAAGCATGGAACTGTTTCTTCCACGACAATCGGGGACACGTCATCCTGTATTGCTGGGTCCTCAAAAGACACCTTGAGGACCTAGTGCAACGTGGATACCTGGACGAGTTCATCCTTGACTTGGCGGAAGACCCAGCGATTGGAGAGGCCCCGGCTGAGACTGTCGACTATAACGCTTGCTCCTTGGCACCATTCGGGCAAGGAAGAGCCCCGACAGGCAATGGAGTTCTCGACCCAAAATGATACTACATGTTAAAATCATGTAATATCCAATAAAAATTATGCACTTTTTTATTTCGTTCAATGTCTTCTCCAGGTATGACAAGCTGAGTCAAACAACCTACATGGGTCCTACCCTGACGGGTATAAGGAAAAAATAACGTATACGGGTCGTACCCTGATGGCTATCTCTTGGGGATCCCCCTGAAAGACGGAGACTCACCCACAATGACTGCTCGGAGTCAGTCTATACGGGTCTTCACCTTGACAGCCACTCGAGTGAGTCAACAACACACACGGGTCCTATCCTGACGGCTACAAGAGAAAAACAATTTATATGGATGTCCCTCGGGGAGCCCCCTGAAAACGGGGACTCGCCCACGATGACTGCTTGGGTCCTATCCCGACGGCTACAAGGGAAAAACAACCTATATGACTATCCCTCATGGAGCCCCCTGAAAGATGGGGACTCGCTCACAATGACTGCTCGGAGTCATCCTATACGGGTCTTCACCCTGACGGCCACCCGAGTGAGTCAACAACCTACATGGGTCCTATCCTGACAACTACAAGGAAAAATAACCTACATGGCTATCCCTCGGGGAGCCCCTGAAAGATGGAGACTCGCTTACAATGACTGCTCGGAGTCAGCCTATACGGGTTTTCACCCTGACGGCCACCCAGTGAGTCAACAGCTTACACGGGTCCTACCCTAACAGCTACAAGGGGAAAACAACCTACACAGTTATCCCTCGGGGAGCCTCCTGAAAGTCAAAGACTTGCCCACATTAACTGCTCAGAGTCATCCTACAATGGGACCTGCCCTGATGGCCATTCGAGCGAGTCAACAGTCTACCTCGGGTCATACCCTGACGACCAACACGACAACATAACTTCGAAGCTAGGGGCTTCCCACTCAGGTAACATTCGCAGGTACTATTGTGGAACGAACCCCACTCGGGAACTATATTCCAAATCGTTCCAAATGCTTTAGAAACAAAACAACTCCCTGAGCAGACGCAACAACAAGTCAAGTATCAATCACAAACAAGGTAAGATCCAAACAATGCTTTCATTAAAAATTCTCTGCTTATTATGTAGTCTTTTCGATTACATCCATTCACTTACAAGTATGGTTGCATCTAATAAGAGTAATACAGGATCTGTTACATGTGTGTTCTTCCTGAGAGAAAAATCAGATACGTCCTCAGCTGCGCCTCCAACAACGTCTAGGAGATGGCTTCTAAACAAACAATCCACCAAGTCGGAAGGACAACCGCGCCGAGAACCCCCGGGAAGATACCATCAAGGGAGATTGCGCCTCAAACTGCAAACTGAAGCCTGCAAGGCGAGGATGATACTGATGTCAAGATCGTATTTCTAAAGATGAACTCAGGAGCGGGGGTAGCAAAAGTACATGCATCCCATAAGAGCGCAGATGAGCGGCCTTAGAGATCGGAACCGTCATCGAGCACCCTTATGCTCCCTGCTCTATGTTCGCTGCAAGGAAAGAAAGGGGGGTCAAGTCCCTAGCCCCGCCCAGTCTGTTCTGGCCAGAGTCCAGATGTGCAGACAAAGCAGAAATTAGAACATTCCCTATCCTTCTCGACAGCTGAGCCTCGTCATGAGAGCCGAAACTAGTTGACGAGCCCATCACGAGAACCAAAACAATGTAAAATGTAGCAGTAAGGAACTTTCAAGAAGCAGCTCAGATCTCTCCTGAAGAATTTCGCCCTATTTATAGAGGAAAAAGAAGCCAATCGTCGCTCAGGATTCCAATCCCTAAAGAAGGCGAGGAGCTACCCGATTAGCAACCTACACGTGTCGCGACGGTTCGGAACAAAGCCGTCGCGCAGGATATTGTCGCACCTTCCTTGAACGCCTTGACTCCTCGAAAAGTGGCGGTTAATTGACCGATGCGACTGCGGATGGGACACGTATTTAAGGCTCTTCCAGCATATAGAGACACGCTGTTACAAGACAAAAATGAAGCGATAACAATCAACGTGAGTCCAGTTCAGATCCCTTCTCTATCTGCTCCCCTCTTTCTCTCACTCAGAGTTTCCAAGAATCCATAGCTCCCGAGGGAACGATCCCGATCTCCTCCAAAGAGAGGGAAGCAGAGGGGGCATCTTCGTGGTCAGTTTCTGACCTCCTCGAGATCACGCCATGTGTTCATCTAGCACCAAACAGGCGTGTGGCACGTGACCACTTTCAGAACTTCTAACCAGGAGTCCCTATTCAATTCAAACTCCAAGCAATTGAGGTGGTTAGAAGGAAAAGATAAAATCAGTGACGAGAATCCTTATCTCTAAGCCAAATCTTCATCCGAACTCAACAGTTACAGTTCGGGAACAGATCAAGCACATCAACACCTGGGTGCAGACTACCGGATAAAGATGAGCTCTCACTTAACCGATTTAAAGCAGGATGTTCAGCTCTAACTGCCTCTGAGATAAGTGGTTAAATGTTTAAACAGTGTTAGATTCTGCAACCTTATCTAGTAGACACTACTTGTATAAATAGAGATCCCTTCCAACGTGGAGGGGACGATCATTTGAGCCCAAAATCCTAGCACACCAGAGAAACACCATTGTAACCGCCATTATCATAGTGGAATCTCTCTCTCTCTCTCTCTCTGTGGTTCTCTCATTTGGGTTTCATGTAATTTTCAATGTTTGCGGTGGATTTTTTGTCATTTACTTTTCACATCTCCACAAATTTGGTGCGTGGATTAGTTCCCTAGGAATTACGCACTACAGTTACCTTCTTCAAGAGACATCTATAAAGGGGAAAACATGTTTCATCCATTGATAGTGGCGTTCTTTTTAACTCGGCATTATTATTTTAGGCTTCTGTTTTTCTGGTATTGTTGTTCATTTGTATTATGATGTTGCTACATAAAATATGTAATTTATGATGGGCAACTCAGTGAACTGAAACATCTGATGAGCATATGGAGGTTGGACAATACTGAAAATACCATGCAACTCCAACCAAAAAGGAAAAAAAAGCCAAAAAGAAAAAATGCCAACGAAAGAAAAACTAAGGAATTAATATTTCAGGTTTTGGCACAGATTGCAGGGGATTATTAGAGGATCAAGTGGTATACTTTGTGAGTTGAACTATTTCTGCTCGCTTTTTGTAGTAAAATCTTCTCTCCATCCATCGGTTTTATTAGTTGGTAAGGTTGCTTCTGTGGTTGACCTACCCTGTAAGAAACCAAATGATTTTGCGGACACCATCGTTTCATTTTCTTAGCGCTTACTCAATTAGCCTCTCTCAATTTTTCTTCTTCTTTCTATTACGTAATACTTGAATTGGGCATCAGTTGTTAGCATTTGAGAGTATTGGGCAAATAATTTATTTATTCATTGGGTGCAAGACTTGTTCTTTTCTTCAGATTTCCTTGCAGTAAACTATATTGGTTACTCCGCTTCCATTTTCCTTGTTGCATGACCCATGATTTGCTACGTGACCTGTTATGTTTTAATGCGGTTTTTGCATCTACTGTTGTTGCACCTAACAGTTTTTAACCTCAAGCTCTTGCTCAATGTGTAACCGGTTCAAGAACAGCCGATCCACCAGTTTGCAAGCTCATGGACTTTCACAAGGAGAAGTTCAAACAAGAAGTGAAGGGGAAAAAAATGTACAAAAAGCAAGGTATGCTTGTAATTTAGTTCTCTCTCCTTAGCAATAGAGGTAAAAAAAAAAAGTGTGATATCATTGAGGATATTTCATGGAATAAGAAAAGGACAATCTCTTAAACTGACCCCAATATATTGGTCTTCATCATTTCTGCTCACTTTTCGTCGTAAAATCTTCTGTTGCTGTTGGCATTAGGCATTGCCGGTTGAGTTGTTATAGGAGTTGGTGAAACTAGTTTGGTGTTGAAGGATGTGGCAATGGAACTAGTTTGATTTTGGTGAAGGATGAATGGCTGTCTTCTGGGATATCATGGAAAATAGACAACGGAAAGTAGAATGATGTAGACAGTGGATTAAAAGGATGATGACGACTACACAAGGAAGGCGCTGAATACATCTTTTAATTTGCTCCATGTATAGACATCTAAGACATGGGATAATCACTTTGAGACCTCTTTCTGGTCTCTTTTTGTCCGCAGTCATTTTTTGATCTGGAAACTGTGCAAATAAAGATATTCATTCTCCTCCATAAAATATGCTGTGTCAAACTGAAATTGGATTGACATTCCATTAGCAGATTATGTGAGTGTAGGAACCCTTTAAAAAGTATAACAATGCTTTTCAAGAAGAAATGATTACTCCAGATAAGTTTGTCATAATATAAATTATCAGGATGATGAGAGGAATAGGGGTCTGAATGATGTCTAGAAGAGCATGAGGAAGAGAGACAAAGGTGAAACCTGATTGAGGAGAGACATGAAAATAAATAATGAACACCGGGAAGATAGGGCTGACATACCAAAATGTTGCAGGTATGATCTGGAAGAGATCATCCCATTGTTGGAGTAAGCAGGTAGCAATAGAAATATAGCGGTGTAAGCACTTGTGAGGTAAGAGGAGATACATAAAAGGTGAACCACATGCACATGCGTTCACCTGGACTTCGAGATAGAGTTGAAGTATCTTTGACAGTGACAGTGATCAGTGATCACTGGTATGGTGTTGCCCCAATCATAAGTCAGACCTGGAGTCTGATCAAGAAACTTGCACTTACATAGAACTTTTAAAAAATTTCATCACATATTACAAGGAAAGATACTTTAGCCTCTTTGTGGGAAAACTGAACCCAAAACTTGACTGGGATGGAAAATTGGCAAAAAATGATTCACATGCTATTAATCAACTGCTTTTTTGCATCATGTGATAGCTAAAATATCATTTTGCGTCATACATGGCAAATTATCAAGAAAATGCTAGACATTGGCATTATCATGTAACTAACTTGATTTTGACCCTAAATTGCTCAAGACATGTGCGTGTAAATTCTTACATGCACATATAAGATGTGGTGCATGTCCTTTTGCACGTATCTGACCTATCTGTGCGTGTGCGTGTGGGTGTGGAGTGGTGGAGGAAGGGAGGTAGCAATTTTACCGAAATCAAATTGGACCAAATTTGACTAACTTGAAAGGTTTTTAAGACAACTCACACGATATCATGCATGCTAGTGCATTTACATGGTTTCACTGATTGTGTTGCATGAGCACATAGCATAACAAATAATGTGGGAACAAGAAAAAGGAACCGCGCGCAGGGGGTGTGGAGAGATGGTGTGATGTAAAACGGGAGGATCACAATCACCTTCAAGCAATGAAAAATAAAAATTAGAGTTTTGAAAGGAAGAAAATGAGAAAAATGAGAATTTTGGGTTATGAAAAGGATAACTTTGGGCTTCACACCCTTTACACCACGAGCTTCACATCCCAATTTAAGAACTGAAGGCTCATGAATTTAAGTCAAAAAATTTGTAATTTCATTCATTGTCTAATAATAAAAGAAGTCGGGCCATTTATAAGCTTCGCAAAAATTCAGTTTCCAGATATAACCGATGTGGTATTAAAACCAAATCAAAAAAAGTAACTAAACTCAAAATAAACTAAGACAGAATAACATCTAGCAAATGGTGTGATGCCCTTATCATTTCTCCGAGTGGAAAAAACTCGATCCTGTTGAGTGTGAGCTCCCCATACGAAGCGTCTTAATCGCGCTATGGTGGTCGAAAAAAATCAATACTAATGCATCACGTCAAAACCACAGCGGTGGAGGTGAAGCTGGCCTCCGCGATGAACCGGTTGCAAATGATAATAGCTCAAAGAAGGCACATGCTGCAACAAGGGATTCAAAACGGGCCAGGCTTGGCCCGGTCCTGCCAAGCCTAGGGCCGGGCCAAGTTTGCACCGCCCGGCCCGGCCTGGCCCGCAGACCCGCTCGGTCTATGCCATGTCGGGCCGGCCCGTTCATTAAAAAAAACAAATATTCATTAATTAGTTATTAAAAATCCCAAAAAATAATAAAAAAATCCACAAAATTAGACAAATTTGCTACAAGTTGTGTAATGCAAATCTTATTTTTTTAATTAATTTAGTAAAATGAATAAATTGATACAAATACAATTAAAGTATCAAGATTAAAAAATTTAGAAATTCATCATTCATATTTATAAATTACAAGTTTTTTAATATTTTATCTTTTATACATACAAATTAAAAGTCTTCAAATATTCTGGCTTCTTATCTTCAATTATTTACAGAATTCTCAATATCTATCCATGCTAGGACAGAATCAATATATTTCATTTTATCATAAAAATTTTCAAGTAAATATTTACATCCTTTAAATTTAATACGAGGATCCATCATAGCAGCAAAATAAAATATAATGGAGTGGGTAAGAGGGTGTTAAAATGTATTTTTTGCAAAAAAATCAATATTTGACTCATTCTAGTCGTTCGGGGGCTATTTGTAAAAAAAATTACACATAGCCCCCAACAGTTATTTTTCAACCTATAATAGTCGGGGATTTGCAAAAAAATTGCAAAAGAACCCCCCAGCCCCCAACAGCCAAAAAAATAGCCGTTGGGGCCGCCGACCTTCCTGGCTCGGCCGTCCCAGGCCATAGGCCGCCAATGGCCTACCCGGGCACGCCTCGTAGAATAGGGCGTGCCTGGGCCTAGACCGGCATGCCCCCTCCCTTCCAGTCGGGTCCGTGCCAACCCGGCATGCCCCCTCCCCTCCGGTCGGGTCTGTGCTAACCCGAGTCGGGCCCGTGCTGGTTGGCCGACCTGACCCATTCACACCCCTAGCTACAACCAAAAGTAATCATCCCTGTTGAGAGCTGAGTTGACACCAGGATCCCATGTGATATCCAACTCGTAGGTAATGAACGCAATCCTCTTTAGAACCCTTTCGGAATCTATACGTCAAGCGTGTAACTTTCTCACAGTCTCAGAGTGACTCGTAACTATCACCTTATTATCAACTGCGAACTCTTGCAAAATACCGTACGACTATGCAACAAATTTGTAGTTATCATTACAAATTGCTATATGTCCAGTGAGATTATCATCATGTGCCACATGCAAATGCAATACAATAGACACTCTAAGCATAACTCCTATAGATGGGAAAATAATATATACTGAATGCCTAGGAGGACACACATCTAACCTCTCTAATGGTTGCATGCTGGACTAAGACACAAACTCTAAGATCCAGTAAAAATGAAATGCAGAAATCATCTGCTGGACTAGAAACTCGGATGACTCACTGGAAGATAATTCAGCAGGAACGACCGTAAACTTATAATCAGCACAAGGGAACTCGAATGACTTACTAGACTCTGCGGGTATATTAGACTCGACCATTTCATCCACGCCATCGCTTGTAGTATCAAAAGACACGTTGATGTAATACAGGAAGGGGAAAGAAGAAAGGGGGAAGAAATTAAGGTTTAGGAGAGGATAAAGATGATTTCAGGTTTCAGCACCCAGGAGATCTCTCTCTCACTCCGCACATCACCATGCAAAAATTAACATTGTAAAGCAAATCACTATGCTTTCACAAAAGAGTTTAAATTCATTTTATCATAGTCTACCTAAATCAATACAACTCTTGGCCTTATATAGGCCTACAGAGCGTGTGCACCAAGCGTGCAGTTATTGATAAGATCAAATCTAATCGAATCTTAACCAAATGTAGATAGAAATCTAATATCAGAATCCTAATAAATATTAACTGTTTGATTCCCCATCATTCTTCCCGATTTAGAAGCATTCATTTTCGGTGAATGCAATGGTAGCAGGTACCAGGCACGACCGAGTAGAACTGTACCACATATCGTATCAATCAGGCCAAGGTGGTGGTCGAGAAAGTGACACTGATGCATCAAGCCTGAGCCACTGTGGTGGAGGAACTAGTTTACGTGACAGATTGGCCGCAGTCAGATGTAGCTTAATTAAGGTAAATAAAGCAAAATAAATCAAATCAGCTCTGATGAAAACTAAATCGCATACCGAGATGCCAAACACGTGTAAAACTGCCTCATGTAGAAAGATTTGCAAGTACACGTTAGGCGGCCTCAGGGATAAGGAAACTCTCTTGGCTGGCAAAGAGGGCGATAACTTCATAACATGCTCCACTGGAAGGTCTACATGGGTCTTAATAAGAGACTCTTCCACTTTTGGCTCTGGGTCTGACTCATCAACAACTTCTAGATCTGGCTCCAGCTCATCAAGACTTTCTGGCTCTAACTCTGGCTCAGTCTTATCAACAACTTCTGGTTCTCTAACACCATCACTAGGGATGCTATCAATATGTCGAATCTCGCCTCGTGACGCTATCCTCTCTAATGTGGAATTGCAAACCCGAATTAGGTTGAGGATAAGGTCAAGCTTCTCTAGCATGCGGTCAGGGTTCTCCTCTATATAGGATTCGGGGTTCAGTTATGAACCCAACGCTTTAAACATAACTCGAATCGGACTCCGAACGGACGAGAAACAGTTTCTAGAGTGCGACTGTGCTGCTGTTGTTCAGTGAGTCGACACTGAGTTGACTCGTTTGTGTTGCTCAGTGAGTCAGCTCGTTGCTGTCTCAGTTGGATCGGGTGAGTTGACTCAGTCAGTGCACCGAGTTGGGTCAGGTTTGAGAGACGGAGACCCGGTTGGCTCATTACCCAAATCTGATTGATTTGGTTTATAAATATTGGGTTTGAAAGAAATCAACCCACAAACCAAATCTCTCATTCCTTCCTTCGATCTCTTGCAAAGGGATGAGAGGGCGACGACATTCGAAGCGGGAACGACAGTTGCGACTAGTGGATCGAAGCTCCTATTTGGTGCAGTGGTGAGGTCTGGAGGCCTCGATGAGGGCGGGAGACCGGCGAGGGAACTCTGACTAGTAGGTAGTGGCATCACTGCAAGGATGGAGGAGGATTTGGCCTTGAAGGAGCTGACGAAGTTTTCGCAGTCGAAAGGGTCGGAGGAGAAAGATGGAGATGGTTGCTGACGAAGATGAAGAACTTTTCGATTGATGATAAAGACGATGGAGTTAGAGGATGGCGAGGTCGGCGATCAAATCACAGTGAGTTGGAGGCGGTGGCGAAGGCAGACCCATTTGGCGGCCAAATTGATGTGGCGTTAGGTATCTGGGAGAGGTAGAGGATGAACTTGGTTGTGTTGTGGTCGGACTGGTTCTGGTGACGCCGATCTGGCCGTCGGTGAAGGCGGGAACTCCGGTAGTGGAGTGGAGGCGATGGTGATGTTGATGTTAGAGGATGGTTGGTGGAGTGGGGTGCTCGCGAGGCTGGATCTGGGTCGAAGAAGACCGATGGTACAGTCTGTTGATGATCTATCACCGATCAAACAACAGTGATACACCGAGTCGAAAACTAGACAGCGAAAGCGGAAGCGTAGAAGATTTACTACTAGCAAGCAATCACAACCAAAGAACACAAGATTTAACGTGGTTCGACAATGTGCCTACGTCCACGGGGAGGATGGGAGAAATATTTATTGAAAACAGAGAAGAAAATACAAGAGTTATAATGAGATCATTATAACTCTTGTATTTTCTTCTCTGTTTTCAATAAATATTTCTCCCATCACAACTCTCAATGGTGGAATTCTAGAATTTCTCTTGAATTTTGACACACCTTCAAAAGGTCACCCCTGAGGCGTTCATATAGGCATCTAGGATGATCCTAATCCAACACGAACTCAAATCAGTACCTTCTTAGAGAAATAGAAAACCCGTATCCAAACCAAAATAGGAGACAAATCCGTATTAGAAGACTGCGAAAAACCTGAATTCTTTTTCAATGAATATGAGGCATTTCAAATACTAACAATCTTCACCTTGACTCATGTTCATTGAGTCCCTCCGTAGAAATTAGCCTCTGCTTCATTCGCCTTCCTTTCTCCCCCTTTTGTGACTCACATGGCTCCCTCTCAAGAGCCCGTTCGTCACTTTACCTATGGAGAACCTTGATAAAATTCAGAGATGCTCTGAACTTCTCCACTAGGATGGTCTTTGTCATTATATCTGCTGGATTCTTTTTCGTGCTGATCTTTACCAAATCGATCATCTTATCATCCATGACCCACTGATGTATCTTGTGAAATCTCACATCAATGTGTTTCGTCCGCTTGTGATACTTGTGATCTTTAGCGAGATAAATAACACTCTGGCTGTCGCAATGAACCCGAACTGAATCCTGTATGATACTGAACGTCTCAACCAATCCTCTTAACCACAAAGCTTCCTTTGACACCTCAACTGCAGCTATGTACTCTGCTTATCGTTAAAAGAGCAATTATATCTTGCAACTCTATCTTGCAACTAATGACGCACTCAGCTACTGTGAACACATAGCCCGTCGTAGATCTTCGCTGATCAAGATCTCCTGCATAATCTGCATCAACATAGCCTTGTAGTAACTAGGCTTTCCCGTTTTCAATCTCTGAAACACCATGCCCAGTTTCGCAGTCCCTCGCAGATATCGTAGCACCCACTATACTGCTTTCCAATGTTGCTTTCATGGATTTGACACGAACCGACTTACTGTACTAACTGCATAGGCTAAGTCAGACTTAGTGCAGACCATAGCATACATGAGTGATCCCACCACATTAGCATATGGTACTCGAGACATCTCTTCCTCCTCTTCCGGTGATTGTGGACACTGTTTGGAGGATAATTTGGAGTGACTTTCCAACGGAGTGGTGACTAGTCTTGCTTCTGTCATGTTGAATCTCTTTAATACTTTGAGAACATAGTTCTCCTAGGATAGCCAAAGTCTGCCTGTGCTTCTGTCTCGAGTGATCTCCGTCCTAAGATCTCTTGGCTTCTCTCAAATTCTTCATGTCAAATTCCTTGAGCTGAGCTTTAAGCTTCTGAACATGTGTTTTGTTTCTCGTAACAATCAGCATATCATCCACATATAATAGCAAATATGTCAAATCATCACTCTGCTTGAAATAGACACAACTATCATACTCACATCAGTTGTATTTGGCCTTGATCATGTAAGAGTTGAACCGTTTGTACCACTGCCTGGGAGATTGCTTAAGTCTATAGAGGGACTTCTTTAGTAGACACCTTATTTTCTTTACCTTCCTGAATGTAACCTCTAGGTTGTTTCATGTATATCTTCTCTTCCAGCTCGTTGTGTAGAAACGCTCTTTTAACATCCATCTGCTCTAACTCTAGATCAAACTGAGCAACTATCGCCAATAATATCCGAATAGATGTAAGCTTGACTACAGGAGAGAAGATCTCATTGTAGTCAATACCCTTCTTCTGAAGATATCCTTTGGCAACTAATCTTGTCTTGTATTGCTCATTTTTCTTCTTGCGAAAGAGCCATCTTGCCTTGGAGTCTTTTGAAAGATCGACTAATGTTCATGTTTGATTTCTATCCAAAGACTCCATCTCTTGCTCCATGACTGTAATCCAGTTGCTGTGGTCATTTGGCTCGATCGCTTCCCTGTAACTGTCTGGTTCATGGGTCAAGGACTCGGCCGAGTCGTATCCGACTCGGCTATCAAAGAGATAACTCGGACGCCCGAGTCGAAGGGCGGGTGGCGAGTCGACCCGGGTTGGGTCCGACTCGGAGTCGACTCGGTCGACTCGGCCAAGTCTTACGCGACTCGGTCGAGTTGACCGAGTCGACTCCGAGTCGGACCCGACCCGGGTCGACTCGGCCCCCGTGAATCTGCGACATAAAGGGGGGAGAGAGATCTATCTCTCTCTCGAACTCTCTCTCTCTGCGTTGCTGAATCAAGAAAAAAAGGAGCCACGCCCCTGTCGCTGTCGCCTTCGCCGTCGACCTCTCCCCCTCGCATGTACCTCTCTCTCTCTCCGACGATCTCTCCCTCTCTCCCTCTGCGTCTCTCTTTCTCCCTTTCCCTCGCCGTCGATCTCTCTCCCTTTGTGTCGCTTTCGCCGTCGATCTCTCCCCCTGTCGATCTCTCTGCCCCTCTCTGTCTCTGTCTCCGTCTCTCTCTCCCACTCTGTCTCCATCCCTCTCTCTCTCCCTCTATGTCTCTCCATCCCTCAGTCCCTCTCTCTCCGTCTCTGTCTCCATCTCTCTCTCCCTCTCTCTCCCTCTGTGTCTCCCTCTCTGTTTCCATCTCTCTCTGTCCGCTCTCTCCCCTCTGTTCCTCTCTCTATCCTCCAGTCCCTCTCTCTCCCTCCTGTGTCTCCCTTTCTCTCCCTCTCTGTCTCGTCTCTCTCTCCCTCTATCTGTTCCTCTCTCTCTCCCTCTGTTCCTGTCTCTAATTTTAATTATTTGAGTTTAATGTAATTTAAATTAGTTTAGTTCAGTTAAACTTAATTCAAGTTAATTTAATTTAATAAATTTTGTAATTATAATTAAGTTAGGTAATTTAATAATTTTTATTGAAGTTAGGTAATTGAGTTAGTTTAGCTTAATCTAGTATAAACTAGTTTAGTTTAGTTTAATTTAGTTTCATTTAATTGAGTTTAATTTAATTTAAATTAGTTTAGTTTATTTATACTTAATTTAGGTTAATTTAATTTAATAAACTTTTGTAATTATAATTAAGTTAGGTAATTTAATAATTTTATTGAAGTTAGGTAATTAAGTTAGTTTAGCGTAATCTAGTATAAACTAGTTTAGTGTAATTTAATTTAGTTTAATTTAATTGAGTTTAATTTAATGTTGTTTTTAATTTAGTTAATTTTAGTTTTAATTTAATTTAACATATAATTTTTTTAAATTTCAGTATGGCTCCAAAGCAACGCGTATTGGATGGGGACATGGTACCCCTATTGGTGGAAGTAGAAAACTTGTGAAGTGTAATTATTGTGGTAAACAAGTCCATGATGGTATCCACTAGATTGAAGCAACATATAACACATGTACCCAGTCAGGTTGAAGGATACTTGCGAGTATCAAAAGAGGTATCTCAAATAATGAGACATCTTTCTGAAGGTAGCAAAGAAAGAGCGGTCATAAAATTCAAGAAAGAGCGACTTATGAGATCTTTAAGCGAGAAAGATTTTTATGATGTGACCGATGAAGATTCTGATAATGAAATTGAAGAAGTTGGTGTTTTAGAAGGAGTTGAAAGAAGACAACTAAAACAAGTTATGAGAGAAAGTCGTGAAATGGCTTGGAGATCGGGAAGGAGCTGATATTGGTGGCAGTAGTTTGCAGCCTTCAGGATCAGGGATTAACCGTGGATTGCGTCAGAGTATGACTATGAGAGAAGCTGAAATTCTAGCTCATGGTATTGATCTTTACATGTTACCAACAAAATAAAAATCAATCAAAAGCATGTTCTCAACTGAGAATATTAAAAAGGTTGAAAAATCCATGACGAAAATCTTTCACTATAATGCAATACCATTCAATGCAGCTGATAGTGGTCCTTACTACCAAGCCATGATTAATACTATTGCGGAGCAGATTGGCAATCTATATTTAGAGGAGGAAATGAAAGGAATTGAAGTATATATTGCTTCAATAAAAATAAAATGGCCGCAGTATGGTTGCAAGATCATATGTGATGGCTAGAGTTCTCGGAATAGAAAGCCTATTGTTAATTTCATGATTTATTGTGATAGAAGCATGATCTACTATACTTCTGTTGATACTATTAATATCTCGAAGACTGCTGATTATATATTCTCGCTAATGGATAAAATTGTTAATGAAGTTTGTGAAAAAAATATCGTGCAGGTTGTAACAGATAATGAAGCAAGTTTCAAAGCAGCTGGTCACATGTTGATGGAGAAGAGAAAACATTTGTTTTGGTCTCCCTGTGCAGCACATTGCATTAATTTGATGCTTGTAGATATTGGCTCTGTGAAATCAGTTAAGGAGACATTAGATGATGCTAAGATGATCACATCATTCATTTACAATAACCTCAAAGTGGTGAATTTAATGAAGCTATTTACCAGAGATAGAGATTTATTGAGACCAGGTATAATACGGTTGCCACTGAGTTTATTTCTATTGAAAGCCTTATTCGCTATGAGCAAGATTTGAAAAGAATGTGTACGACTACCAAATGGCGTGAATTCAATAAGAAAAGGAGTAGAAGAAGTATGAGAGAAGGTTTCTAATCCCATTCTGACTGGCCGGTTTTGAAAGAAGGCAAGAGAGGTCCAAAACATTATGAATCCTCTTGTTAGAGTCTTGAAGATAGTGGACCAGGACAAGAAACCTACATTATCTATTATATATGAAGCTATGGATAGAGAAAATTGGCTATAAAGACATCAAATAAGTACTAGAAGGAGTACTGGGATATCATTGATAGAAGATGTGAGGGACAATTGCATACTTGCATGCTGCTGGTAACTCATTTGCCTAGAAATCTATTTGTTGACTAGAAATTGAAACTGTCATATCATAACAATCATGTGCTTACATTATTGCAGCATATTTTTTAAATCCAGCACTCCAATATTCAAAAAATTTTTCTACACATCCAGAAGTGAAATGGATTAAAGGAGGCCATTAAAAGATTAGAACAGGATTTGAATAAACAAACAAGAGCTATTAATGAGGTAATTATAATTTATTTATTTCATCGATATAATGTTATGCAAATATTAACACTTGTGATGTGTATTCTCATAAATAAAATTATTTGTGGATGGAGTTGGAGAATTTGGAAGCTCACTGACTAGAAGAGCAGTGCAACAATCTCTTTCAGCTGATTGATGTATTAATTATGGCAAAGAAGCTCCCAATCTGCAGAAAATTGTCATCAAAGTTTTAAGCCAAACATGTTCTTCATCGGGTTGTGAAAGAAATTGGAGCACGTGGTCGCTGATTCATACAAAATTGCGCAACCGGTTGACAATGAACAAGTTACATAAATTAGTATTTGTGCATTACAATATACGATTGCGAGTAAGAAACTTGACATGCAAAAGCGACACTGATGATTATTACAACCCAATTGATCTGAACAATATTTTCAATGATATTTTGGAAGAGTGGATTCGTGAGGGAGAACAACCGATGTTACCACAAGATGACTTAGGTTGGTTGTATGAAGGTATTCGTCGTAGTGACGAAAGTGACGGTGATGATGGTGATGGCGGTGATGATGATGGCGGTGATGGTGGTGATGGTGATGAGGCGGTTATAGAGGTGATGGCGGTAATGATGAAGAGACTCATGGTGTTGGTGGAAGCCAACGAGTTGGTGCTATAACATGGGATTCAGAATATTATGCCACACAAGATATAAATCATGGAGCCCGGGTGGGGATTTCGCAACAGCGTAGGCATTTGAATCGGTTAGTCGATTTTAGTTCTAGCGATGATTATTCGAGTGGACATGATAACTACTCACATGGTCATCATAGTCTTGAAGGCCATTTACAGGGGTTGAGTTTGACATCTGGCCAATATTCTGGCACTGAATATTCTAGCACTGGTGAATATTCCACTAGCAGCACTGAATATCGAAGTTTTGGGTATTATCACGATAGAGCTGATATTGCACAACCCCTACCGCCATATTACTCTGATAGTGGATCTTCTGGCCAATCATCTCAGCCTACACGATCTAACCCACAAATATATTATTATCCTTATGGAAACTATATACCTGGTTTCTATACTTATCGCAGGGATGATGATAATGATGATTTTGTGCCTCCTCGTAATTCAATATGGAAATGACTATATTTGTAGGTACTTATAAATTATTTTATGCAATTTACTGTATTATGCATGTATTTTGATATCTTTCTACCGACGACGCTTGTATTTATGCTTTCACGTTATGTTTTGAGTGCTAGGTGATATGTTTTGAATATGTGATATATGAATTTTGATGTCTACATTTTTTACGATTTGTCATGATTTTTTCATAATTTTTTTGGCGTTCTATGTAGCGTTTTGCGCGTATCTTCCAAGTCTGATCCGAGTTGTCGAGACCGATCCGTCTCGATGCCGACCGAGTCGGCGGCCGAGACCGAGACTTTGAACCATGGTCTGGTTTTCCTGTTTCTGTTACTAATGCGAAAGAGACATGACCATCGTCCCGCCATATCTTGTTGGTGACACTATAACTCTGACTGACCGCCTCAACGGTTTAGGTTGCTCTTGAGTAGCCTCCTGGTTATCTCTATCTGGATCCGAGGAGTCTTCTTTTGATCCTTCAGGCCTTTTTGGGCTCTCTGAGAACTCAATTTTTTTTCCTGAGCTTCTGCCGAACTGTCTGAAGCTCCACCTTGCGCTTTATCCTCCGTCTCTGACTTTTCTCGCAACGTTGATTCTTCATCAAAGATCACATCTCTGCTGGTAAAGACGATTCTTTTCTCGGGATCCCAAAGTCTGAAACCCTTGACTCCTTTGGTGAACCCGATGAAGATACACTTCTTTGATTTGGACTCCAGTTTGTTTCTTTTCTGACTATCAACCAAACTATACGCCAGACAACCGAAAATCCGTGAGGTTGAATAATCCACAGACGCTCCTCGTCATATCTCATCTGGGATCTAAAGATCAACAACTGTTGATGGTGACCTGTTTACCAAATAACTCGCATGATTCACCGCCTCTGCCCAAAATCCTTCTGACATGTCAGCCTGTAATCTGATACTGCGGGCACGCTCTGTAAGTATCCGGTTCATGCGCTTTGCTACTCCGTTCTGTTCTGGTCGTCCTGAAATACTTAGCTAATGTTTGATGCCCTTGCTTGCTAAGTACTCTTTGAATTCTTTGGAGGTGTACTCGCCTCCATTGTTGGACCTCGAGACTTTCACCTTTCGCCTTGTCTGATTTCCACCATAGTTTTTCATTTATTGAACTTCTAAAATACTTCTGATTTCTGCTTCAAAAAGTATATCCAAACTTTCCTTGAAAAGTCATCTATGAAAGTAACATAGTACCTAGTACCCCCAATGGATGCTACTGACGAAGGCCCTCACACATCTGTGTATATGAGATCTTGCAAGCCTTTGTCTTGTGCTGAGATGTAGAGAAAGCTACTCTATGTTGCCTGTCTATAATGCAAAGTTTACAAAGATCAAGTTTGCAATATTTGATACCTGGTAGAGTACTCCTTTTGTGTAGGACTTGAAGACCTCGCTCGCTCATGTGTCCAAGACGCGTGCCAAAGTCTTGTAGTATCCTCCTTCTCTGTTGCTGCTGAAGCATCACCAATATTAATGCTTCCTGCCAATTTATACAAGTTTGCTGTTTATTCTCCTTTGAGAATCGTCATGAAGCCTTTAGTAACTTTGACTGCTCCATATGCACCAGAAAACTTGTACCCACGGGCTTCCAAAGCTTCCAACAAGAGAAGATTTTTCTTTAAATCCGGAACGTGTCGAACGTTCGTAAGGGTTCGAACCTGTCCATCAAACGTCCTCATACGGATTTTGCTAATGCTAACAGTCCTACACATTGCGTCATTCCCCATCAGGACAGAGCCTCCATCATAAGGCTTGTAAGTACTGAACCACTCTCTTTTTGGGCACATGTGATATGTGCACCCTGAATCAAGTAACCAAGCATCTGAGTATTTAACTTTTCCTAACTCAGCCGTCAAGGCATCACATGAATCCTCATCTGCTTTTTCGAAAATCCCGGCTTGATCTGACTTTCCACTGGTACTAGCCCTACAGAATCTTTGCCGCCTTTTCTCTTCAACATCTCCTTATATTTCATATAATTTTTCTTGATGTGCCTGGCCTCTTGCAAAAGTAGTAAGAGAAACTGGTAGAAGCCTCTGGATCCCTTTTGGGTCCCTTACTCTTAGATCTCCCCTCGGGCCCTTGACAAACAATCTTGAGGCCTCCTCCGTAGAATCTGTCTTCTTTATTAGTTCATTATCCTGAAGCATCTGCCTGATATCTTCTAACTCTAAGGTCTCCTTACCATACATGATGGTGGTTGCCAAGTGGTCATAACTTGATGGAAGAGGAGAGTAACTGAAGAATTGTCTTCTTCTTCTAGCTTAACCTCTAGAGCTAATAAGTCGCTTAAAATTCTATTAAAAGCATCGAGATATTATAGAATAGGCGTACCTTCCTTCATCCGAAGACTGTATAATTGCTTCATGAAGAGATTATTCGACAAACTCTTCGTCATGTAAAAGCTCTCCAGCCTACACCAAAGACCAGCAGTTGTCTCCCTGTTCATCACGTTGTAAAGGAGCTCATCTGATAGGCATAATATGATCATCGCTTTTGCGCGAAAGTCGATGTCGTTCTACTCATCATCCTCCATCTTCGATGACTTCTTCTCAATACCAAGCAGAGCCTTGTGTGTGCCCTCCTTCACGAGCAACGATGTTACTCGCATCTTTCACAATAGGAAGTTAGACTTCCCGTCAAATTTCTCCGCCTCGAACTTGGTTGTCGTGGCGTCTTGCTAGCCATTGCTTTGATACCAATTGTTGATGATCTATCACTGATTAAACAATAGAGATACACCGAGTCGAAGACTCGGCAGCGGAAGTGGAAGCGTAGAAGATCCCACTAGCAAGCAATCACCACACAACCAAAAATAAAAGATTTAACGGTGGATATGACGAGAGGGAGGAGGAAGAGGAACAGTAAATTTTGAATTTTTTTCCCTTTTCTTTTCCTTTTTTTTGTAAATAAAGAAGAGGAGAAAGGAGTGTAGATCTCGGGTTTGGGAATTTTTTTTATGGAGGGAGATTTGTGGAAGACAAGCAGAATAACCTACTCTGATATCAAACTAATGTAATATGGGAAGGGAGAAAAGAAGAAAAGGGGAAAAAATTAGGGTTTAGGAGAGGATAAAGATGATTTCGGGCTTCAGCGCCCATGAGATCTCTCTCCACTCCGCACATCACCATGCAAAGGTTAACATTGTAAAGCAAATCATCATGCTTTCACAAAAGAGTTTAAAATCATTTCATCATAGTCTACCTAAATCAATACAACTCTTGGCCTTATATAGGCCTACAACGCGTGCACCAAGCGTGCAGTTATTGATCAGATCGAATCTTAACCAAATGTAGATACAAATCTAAAATCAAAATCCTAATAAATCTTAACCATTTGATTCCCCATCACACGTGAACCTCATCATTAATCGGTGTACCAGAATCAACTAGTATATCCTCGACAATGCTAGTAAGCTAAGCCCTCAAGAAGGATGATTCACTTATTGGTGCAACATGTGCCTTCTTTGAGCTATCATCATTTGCAGTCAGTTTGTTATGGAGGCCAGCTCCACCTCCATCACCACCACCACCATAGTTTTGATGTGATGCGCTAGTGCTGATTCCTCGACCACCATTATGGCCCGATTAGCCCACACTCGATAGAGTCGAGTTTTTCCCATCCCAGGGGAAATGATGATGATATCACACCATTTGCTAACTTGGAAGGTTTTTAGGGACAGTTTACAACATAATTCATGCATGTTAGTTCATTAGCATGGTTTCACTAATTGTGTTGTCTGAGCACATAGCACAACAAATTATGTGGAACAAGAGAAAGGGAACCACGGTGAGGTAGGAAATATATCACTATATGTTACATTTTGTAAATTAGTTTTTTTTTTTATATGTTTTAGTAATTTAGTTTTTAAATGTTTAGCAGGTGTATAGAAACAATTGAAAAAAAAAATACATAACATATGATCTGTATATTTATTGCTATCAAAGCGTAACCGATGTTCATTGTGCAGTCTACAGCTACATTACGAAATGGGGAGAATAAAGAGGTTTGCTTTACAGCAAAAACTGTAAGTTCTTTTCTTCTGAGACCTGCAATTAATGTTCAAAGAATGTGGCTAGGTGTTAAAAACTTTTTATTTTTGGGGGAATGTTTATATGTTGAACTAAATTTGCAATTTAATGGTTCTGGTTAGTTCCTGAAATGCAGAGTTGTGGTTCCAAGGTATTAGCTTTGTTGGATGGAGAAAATTTTTAGAGTCCCAAGTTTTTAAAATGGCTAAATGATCAAAAACTACCCGAGACTTTGACCACTTTGTATATGTGACTACCACGTACAAGAAAAATTATTCATAGCTATCATGAACTTTCATATCTATAAATACCATTTGGCGTCAACTGGTCATTAAGAAATGACAGAAAGTGCCCTCACTTGTATTCAACTTAGAAATTAAAAAAATTTAAACCCTTTTATGAAAATACCTTCAGGTGAAAATAATTTATAGACAAATTTATGCTTATCAAATATTACTCTAAATAGCCCCATATCAGAATAAAATAATTTCTTTCTATAAACCTTATATATATATATATATATATATATATATATATATATATTATATATATATATATATAGATATAGAGAGAGAGAGAGAGAGAGAGAGAGAGAGAGACTTGTGTCCTTCCAAAAAGATTTGAGGTCGAATCCTTCTAACTCAAATACAAGCCTCCAACATTCGAATACAAGATCCACTCCATTGAAGTTGATCTATATTATTTCAATTATCTATAAATCAAAATCAAGTGTTTTTAATATTTTTTGCCCATTCATCAAGCGACGCAAAATGGACGGTCGAAAGTAGTGAGTTGGTTATATATACACACACACACACACACACACACACACACACACACACACACACAGAGAGACTTGTGTCCTTCCAAAAGGATTTGAGCTCGGATCCTTCCCACTCAAATACAACCCTCCGACATTCGAATAAAAAATCCACTCCGTTGAAGTTGATCTATATTATTTCAAGTATCTATAAACTAAAAATCAAGTGTTTTTAATATTTTTGCCCATCCATCAAGCGACGCAAAATGGACAGTCGAAAGTAGTGAGTTGGTTAGATCTATGTCTTTAGACATACAAATTCACGTTCCGGCCATTTCATTATGATCTAAATATTAAAAACCCCTACAAACCAATTTTTGTTAGGTTTCAAATGTTTTACACTGTTAAACTAACCAACTCACTATTTATGCCGTCCGTTTTTTCCTTACTTGATGGATGAGTAAAAAGTATTCAAAACACTTGATTTTTGGTTTATAGATACTTGAAATAATATAGACCAACTTCAATGGAGTGTATCTTTTATTCGAATGTCGGAGGGTTGTATTTGAGTGGGAAGGATCCGGGCTCAAATCTTTTTGGAAGGACGCAAGTCTATATATATATATATATATATATATATATATATATAACCACTACTAAAAAGTATTATCATTTTGCAGAAATATATAAGAAAATATGTACTACCAAACTATTCATTTATACTATTTCAGTTTAATAATTTATCTGTTTTTCTTTTTTTATCCAGTTAGTTATTTGACTTTTAGTACGTCAAATACTTCCAAAAAAAATGATTCAATCACTATAAAAACTAATAATAAAAAAATTGTTTATGTAATCAGAAAGAATTTCAGAAAATTATATGTAATTTATAGAAAATCAATATAGTAATAAATTATTTATTTAGTCATTAAGCAAAATAATCTCTTCTCTCACTCTTATAGTCTCCCCCCTTCATCTTTCTCCCCATCCAACTAAACCAAATGCCCCAATTTCCCATTCCCCGTCTCCGTGTATCAACCACTCCAACCTTCCTGCCTAAAACCCAAATCCAGAAACTTTGACACCTTACCTCATCTTCCTTAAAACAAGTTCCACCAGATCAGATCCAAATCCCGAAACTTCCATTGTCCTCTTCTATCCCTTGAGAATCCATTTCAAATAGCCAGCCCCAAACTCCAACCACTTTAAAAGCCCTCCCTGTTTTCTCTTCAAGTTCCTTTAACCACTCAAATCTTTTTCCTATGGGCCGTTGGCACTTTGTGATAAACCCGACCTTTTTTTTTTGCAGCGGCCCAATTTAATGCCGGCTTCGCATAACCCTTACGTCATAGAGAAAGAAAAAAATAAAGGAAAACAGCTGCAAACAAGTAACTGTGTGCACCCTTGTTAAATTAGGGCATTTTGGTCAATTAAAAAGTGATCAAAGTTGATGGCAGTTCGCAATAGTTTAGCCTTCTGAAATTCAAAATACTTAGGGGTTTTAGGATTACTGAGCTTCGTCGAATTATCTCTTCTTATAAGCAATGTCATTAGTTTTGCGTACAGACAATTAAGAAATCTCATCTTTTTAAACTCCATACTTTTATAATCAATGAAATGCAACATGTCATGGTTCCAGGTATAATAATGTTCAGAGGCAATAAGTAAATCATAACTGTCATTGTTAACCAATTTGATGCATACAAATTGAGCTGTTTATGAAGTCATTTTGTCGCGGATTGGATGGTAATAACACTGGAAACTTAAACTTCAAAAGTTTAAGTTATAACTTATAATGTATACTAGACACTAGAATAAAAAATTGTCCATCAGTATACCCAATAAAAAGAAAATCATAAAAAAGATGACAATGTATGAAAATTCAGATTAAGTCTATGAGATATTGAAATCTTTGTCAATAGTTAAATACAGCAAATAGGTTTATGAAAATCAACTTTCTAATTCATAGAAAAAAAAAGAAATATTGCCCATAATAACAAATTGGATCAAACTAAATGGCTAGCATAATGACAATAGACAAACTAATGAAAAGTGGTCACATTAATCAATAAAAAAGTATTCAAATTAATACTTTACGTAAATGATTATATGCTTGTTATAGTGGATAAATACAGCTAAAGGAAACAAATAAACTTGCCACGAAAAAGCCCGATAATGAAGAAATTGTCTCCCATTACTAGTGAGGCCCGAATTAATGTTAAAAGGGTGGGGATAGATTGTGAGAAGCCCTAGGTTTAAGTCCTGTAAGTAGCAAAAAAAAAATAGTTGTGCATTGTGAAAAGGTTTAGAATGTTGGACAATTAAGAAACACGTCCAAGAAAACAATGTAGCAGAAATGAGAACACTAGGATGGATGAGTGATAATACACTAAGAGATAGGATTATAAATGAACATATTAGTAGAATGTAGAATATTAGAGGTTGCTCCCACTGATGAAATGAGGGAGAATTAATTGAGATGGTTTGGGCATGTGCAATATAGGAGAATAAGTATGTCAATTAGGAAAAGTGATAGAATCATAGTCAATACAAAGAGGACAAAAGGAAGGCCTAAATGAACTTTGATAGAGGCAATTAAGAAGGATATATTAATGCTTCATATTATTGAGAAGCTGACACTTAATAGAGCTGAATGATAGAAAAAGAATTATTTAGCTGACCCCAAAACAATTAGGATAAATTTTTTTGTTGTTTTTATTGTTTTGGGGGAAAAAAAAGACTACCAGCTAAAGCTGAAATTAGGCTTGAATTGGAAAGGAACAAATCCAACAATTACCTTGAGCTGAGAAAAGATTACCAGTTGCATGTAAATGGAGAAATTGTTAATAACAATTTATCATCTGTGAATATGAGTATGTGCTTATCATAATTTATTTAAAAAATTAGAAAATGTCCACTAAATTGATAAAAAAGCTAATAATATGAGATGAAACTCCAACTAAAAAAATAAATAACCTAAAGGAATCCAATGTAGCATTCAAATTATAGACCTACATTAAAAGGCTATTTTGTTAGAAGTACATTGGAGATTTCTTATACAAGTAATAAATATTAAGTAGACCAAATCCTTCCACTAATTTTGTTAACTGTAAACGTTTTATCTTGGCACAAGTTCCAATAATCAGCTTCTTTTTTGTCCGGACCAATCGAATAATTATTTAAATATTCTATATATTAAAAAAAATAAAATGAAAAATTCAAGAACTTGACAAGGGCACTCAAGTCTTGATGCAAAAATATTTGCTTGGTTTTATGATTTCTCACGTACATCTTTTCTTCTTTCAAAGAAATTGTATGTTGAAATCGTGTAATCTTTAAAAACAACTGGGTTTAAAGGGCTTTATTTAGAAGACATATGTTAAAGAAAAGAAATATAGCCATCTTATCAGAGTTAAAAATTTGCATGCATGCATGAACTGTAATATAAAATTCCTTTATTGTTTGCTTATTGCCGCAATATAAAATTTTGGTACTTATCAATATTTCTTTTTTAAGGCAAAATCTTTCTATATGATGAGAAACTTACACATATCACTTAAATTAGTTGTGTGCGCATTGTCTTGTACCTAGCGAATGTTGGATCAGTTCTTGCAATTATGGGACTTCTAATATTGACTGGCAAACCATATGGTTCCATATTAGACATTCTTAATTTTATAAATTAGCAATGAAATACAGTATTTGAGGCTGATTTTCCAAATTTATGTCTTTTTTTAAAAAAAATTTTCTTTCGTTGTTTATACTTGTTCATTTATCTTTAGTTGACTCATAACCATCCTCATTAAACCCAAGTCTGGTTCATCGGTTAATGTGCTGGTAGTTGTTACTTGCAGATCAGGGGCGGAATCAGAAAAAAAATTTGGGATGGGCTGCAATTTTTTATAACATATACTTATGAATTATATGAATTTATCAAAAGAATAAAACAGTATTCTCCACTAAATCAGGAGTGGAACTAGGAATTAATTTGCTAAAAAAAACCAATATAGAAAGGGGTCTAACACAATATATAAAAAGAAAAAAATAAAAATGGGTTTACGCCTATATATATAAAAATGGGCCGGGCTGTAGCCCGGCCCAGCCCACTAATGGGTCCGCCCATGTTGCAGATTGTGGTGCCTTGACCTTACTGCCCCTGAACATGGCCTCAACAACAAGTCACAACTGATGTTGGTATATATATCATTTAGAGAATTAACATATGCTATTTTTTTATGTATTATTTGGAAAGAATGAACCAATACCACAGATCTGATGAAAAGTCTTCCATTTTACTCTGTACCCAACCCTTGAGTGACTGACAAATCATCTGTCCAAACTATAAAGAAATTTCGATGGACCTTCACTTTCACATCATTTATGAGTCAAACTCACAAAAATTCAAGCAGATTTGAGTGAGTGAACGGAGGACCATCTTGCACTACATTCCTACACAACTGCATTATCATCAGACTTCTTGGTGTCTTATGTTGAAACCCAAGTAAAAAGATTTTCTTACTGCTATTATCATGTATACCTTTCGATAAAAAAAGTGTTGCATACTTTGATTTCCATGTTAGTTTTTGGAGCACAAAGAAAGGTAGATTTGTGTGGGCAGGTTTTGTTAAATATTTTATAAATTGCATGACGCAGAAGATCTTAAATGGATATTTGTTTCAAAGAAATTTCCTATTTTGGGTCGGAAATACATCAGAAAATTATTGTTTGTTTGTCAATAGCTATGTTTTGGTATTTGGAAAATATGCTGCTATCTCATGTCCGTTGAGATCTTTGATCTATTCAATATTAGTTATCTATCATGAGGGAAAATTTTGATGTGCGAAATCATCTGCAATCTTGACCTTTCTCTGGTATTATGCTAGGATTTTATTGTTCAATTGATGACCTTGACATAGCTTCCTTAACTTAATTTTGCTGTTTTGTAACAGTAGTTTGTGTCTAAAACAGTTTAAGGTTCCTCTTGAGATTTTGTTATAATTAGAATCCTTGATATGTTCTATCCAGGAATTGAAGGACCTGAAATGAAAGCTGAAACAATTACTAGATTGATGGAGTGTGGTTACAGAGTAAAGGTATTACTCTTCCCTTTTCTCTGTGATACCTAGATATGTCCTTTGTCATCTTTATTATGTTGTCAACACTGATTTGTTGGGATTGCTCAGTTTCATTTGTTGGAGAATAAGTATGTTCCTAAACCAGCTCTCCTTTTCTTATATTTCGTACCATAAAGTTTTCTATTATGATTATTTCTTTCGTTAGAGAAGTTTATAAGATGAATTTTTTCATATTTGCTTTGGGTATGGGAATATTCAGACATGTTAATAGTGGTTTCAAGAGCAAAAATACCTCGATCTAGTTTAGGTCAAAACAGATTTCTCCAACCATTATGCACTCAATATCACTAAGAATTGACTTATGGGACACACCCCATTGTATTCCTATCCATGTCCACATGTCTGACAATGCCCATGCATCGACATGTGTGGACAGTTCATTTTAGGATTTTTATTACAGAAGTTCAATAATTGAAAAAAAAACTTGGAAAATGAAAGAGAAAACAGGGAAACAGGTAAATGGAAAAGGGAAACAAAAGGAAAGATAAGGAAAGAATAAAAAATTCCAAGGATGAGAACGAAAAGAAAGGAAGAAAATAATAGAGACTCTTGTTTACCTTATAAAAGATTTTTTGGTCATTTGCTGGCTTGAACATATTGTTAAAAACCTTTTACCAAAAGCAACACAAGGTGAACTGTCATTAAGAAGTCACAACATTGCTCTTTTTACTTAAATGTACACGCAAAAATTTATCACTAGTCCTAATAAAGTAGGCATACCGTTGTTTTTCTAATACCATCAAGTGATATTAGTAACTTTTAAGCTACCATTGTTTTGGCTACAGATACAGTACATACATATCATTGTCACTGTATTAAAATTTTGATAAATTTCACTGCCCGTCTCTGGTATTCGTGCTTCATGTGACACCATGTCTATGCCATGCAATTGTAGCTTAGAGATTCATATATGATTTCACAATGTATGAATTAGTGACCTAGAAATCTCAGATACTTTGTCAAAGGAGCCACTTATGCTTGGATGTTCTTCTCACATGTGCATTCTTTAGTTATAATAGTACACTTTTTTTAAAAGCACGTTAAAAGAGTTAATTGAGTATTTAGAAACTGTAACAATTGGATATGAATAGAATTGATTTAGATTCCTTAAATTTTGAACATAATTAATTTTTATAAATTTTAAGATATGGTTGGATTATATAGATTTCAAATAGGAGTTTCAAAAGTTTCAAATATGTTAATAAGACTAAAAAAAGTTTTTAATTTCCCAATATACCCCAGTGGTTTTTTTTTTGGATTTAGGGTGGGGGTTGGGGGTGGGGCTAAAGTATTTGCTTTTTAGAGTACTTAGCGTAGAAGTGACTGTTTGGTGGGTGGCCTGGGGCTCTACGACAGACTTGCTTTATCTCCATATGTATAATGTTATACAGTATCAAGGTGCATAGTTTGAATCATCCATTGGGATGATCTCTCTGATAGTTCTGTAGGTGGAACATACTTTAAGTTTGCCCCTTGTAAAATAAAGCGCTAACTTATATAAGCCAATATTGGATCACTTTCAACATTTGGCCTTTTATAACAAGGTGCTTTTCATTGTTGAGTAGCAATCCTGCTCTCTAATTTCAGTATTTTGACTTGCTACTATCCAATTTGACGTGTTCATATAGAAGTGTTATAAATTTCTCAAATATTTTTAAAAGATAAAATAATATATTTTAAATAGTGAAATATATTTTGAAATATAAAGTTAATGCCGGAGCGGATTCAAATCAAAGTTGGATACAGATATCATAGTATCCACCATCCTAGTAAGCAAAGTGGTTCATGCATCAGTTTTAGATAGTTGACTTTTCGAGAGTTTGTTTATGCCAATGCTATTTTCTTCGTTGCCATCGACATGCATGTTATAAAAGACTCCTTATGAAAAAGTGCAAGGGATCACATTGTTGGATCTGTTATCGTGTATTTACACAAATAAACAAGGAGGTTGAAAACTAGGTTGATACCACTGTGTTTTTTTTTTTTCCTATCAAAATTTGTGATGGTTCCATACACCTTTTCTTGTATAATACCATTTCCTAAAGTGACTTGATGCTTCACAAATTGTTCTTCATTTACAATTCTAGGAAAAGATTTGTATGATTGTCTCAAATCTATTGGCATCAAGAAACTAGGCCTGTCAATGTGTCGGGTCTGGAGCCGTACCTTATCCGATTAGGTGAGTTTGGTAACCAGTTCTATACCCGGACCCGTTTTCAAGTGTCGGGTGAAAACGGGTCCGGGCTTGATTTTACTTGAACCATAACCCGTTTAATTAATAATCCTAACCCTAACCCTTTGACTCACTCTCTCCATCGCCTCCCCCTCACTCTCTGAACCTCCCTCACACAGCCTCCCTCTCCCTTTCTCAGCCTCCCGGCGTGTCGGGTTGCCTCCCTAACCCTAACCTAGACCGTCATGCCGGCTCTGGCACCACCTCTGAGATCACCATCGTTGGCGCCTCCCTCTATCCCATTAAAAGCCTCGACTGCGAGTAATTAGAAAAATAAGAAATAAAAAATCCCCCCCAATTAATTGATGTTTAATTATTGATGATTTGTTTGGGATTATTGGCAGGATTGAGAATGAATTCTTCAAGAGACTGTGGAGTTGTGATGCGCACTGTGGTGATGGACTAGTTGTGATGACGCGTAGATCCTGCAGTCTGTGGTCCTCAAATGGACCCTTTGCTTCCTCATCGCGCCCTCGCCGATGTGTCGGGTCTTCAACAACCTCGCTGTCGACAACATCGTCGGCGTCAAGTTCATCGTCAATTCCAACATGATGCTCGCCCAAAAGAAAAATCATTGGTTCTGGATTCAAAATTCAATTTTTTTGGCTTTCCAAGTTTGGATCTTTTTTTAAAAAAAGTTTCTATAAATAAATAGGTACGTATTGGCTTTTAGGGTTTTTTGCGGTGTCGAATTTCGTGCTTACGATGTTCGCGACAGTGATCACGACGTTCGTTGGCGAAGATGAGGAGCGGATGTGATGGGATCGACTGATTAGGATTTAGTAGTTAAGATTTTATTTTATTTAAATTTATATTTGAATCTAGATTTAGTTAAGATTTAATCAGATGTGATCTTTTCAATAACTGCACCTGTGCATGTACTGTAGGCTTATATAAGACCAAGAGTTGTATTGGTTCAGGGGACTCTGATGAATTAAATTAAACCCCTCTTTTGTGGAATCATGGTGATTTGCTTTGCAAATTTAATTTTTGCATGTGATGTCGGAGTGGGAGAGAGCTTCTAGGTGCTGAAGCCCGAATTCATCTGTATCCTTCCTAAACCCTAGTTTCTTTTCTTTTTTTTCTTTTCCCTTTGTGTCACGTCATTTGGTATCAGAGCTAGATTATCCTGCTTGTCTTCCACAAATCTCTCTCCACAAAAAAATTCTCAAACCCTAGATCTACACTCCTTTCTTTTCTCCTTTGTTTACAAAAAAAGGAAAAGAAAAGAAAAAAGAAATCAAAAAAATTATTGTTCCTCTTTCTCCCTCGTCATCTCTACCGAATCAACAAAACCCAACCCTCTTCATCGCCTCCTGCGCCACCACCGTCGTCCACCGACTTCGCTGCCGCCCTCGACACTAGTAACTGCACCGCCGGTCTTCTCCGACCCATATCCGTCCTAGCGAGCACCCCACTCCACCGACTGTCCTCTGACATCAACATCACCATCGCCTCTACTTCACCGCCGAGCTCCCGCCTCGTCGACGGCCAGATTGGTGTCAACCAGTCGACCACAACACAACAAGTTCCTCTTCCTCTGCCTCTCCCAATACCCAACGCCACATCATTTTGGCCGCTGACTGGATCTGCCTTCGCCAACGCCTCCAACTGACCGTGATTTGATCACCAATCTCACCATTCGCCACTCCATCGTTCATCATCAATTGATAACTTCTTCATCTTCGTCAGCAACCATCTCCATCTTCCTCCTCCGATCTTCCCTCCCTCGACTGCGACAACTTCGTCAGAGGCCAGATCTTCCTCCATCCTTGCAGTGACGCCACCACCTACTCGTTAGAGCTCCCTCGCCGGTCTCCCGCCCTCGTTGAGGCCTCTAGACCTCACCACTGCACTAGACGTAGCTTCGGTCCACTGTCGCAACTGTCGTTCCCTCTTCGATTGCCATAACCTCTTATCCCTCTGCAAGAGATCGAAGGAAGAAGAGATTTGGTTGTGGGTTGATTTCTTTCAAACCCAATATTTATAAACCCAATCAATCAGATTTGGGTATTGAGCTAATCTGGTCTCCGTCTCACAAACTTGACCCGGCCTAGTCACTCACCCGATCCAACTGAGTCAGCAGCGAGCTGACTCATTGAGCAGCACAAAACGAGTCAACTCAGTGAGTCGACTCAGTGACTAGTAGCAGCACAGTCGCATTTCAAAAGCTGTTTCTCGTCCATCCGAGTCCGTTTCGAGCTCTATTTGAAGCGTTGGGTTGTGACTGAGCCCCGAAGCTACTGAGAAGAGTTCACAGCCAGAGACAGCAGGTTTAATCTCCAGGAACCATGTTTGGTGCCGGTACAATTCCTGCAACAGTTCATCGTTTCAGGCTCCTTTTCCATCCCGATTCAAGCCATATTAGAGTCGTAAGATCTTTAGGGTAACTTCTGAGCTTATGTACTATATTTTCTTCATGTGTTTTATTTTTTTGGTCAATTCATTTATACTGATGGCGATGATAAGCAAGTTGAGCTAGATATGTATACGGTTGTCCCATTCTTCGAGGTTTTAATGCCCGTTATGGCTATGAATACTGGGAAAACAATTTTGAAGATTTCTTCAGTTATTTTGTTGTGACATCTGAAGAGAAATGTCGTTATGCCGACTTAAGTTGGATGGAAAAGCCTATTATTGGTGGAGAGACAACCATAGATTCTATGGACAGTGGTTTGTCTTGCAAAACCTTCTTCGTACTCAGTATGTTCCACACCTTCTTTATATTTATGAGGTAGACTACAATGAGCCAGATGCTGAGCCGGAAACGGAGCCAGATTTGAAAGTGTTGATAAGTCGGTCTCAGAGCTAAAAGTGAAAGAGTTTCTTATTGAGTATCATGTAGAACTACCAGCGGAGCCAGCCATGGAGTTATCGCCCTCTTCGCCAGCCATGAGAGTTCCCTTATCACTTAGGCCGCCTGATGTGTACCACCCATTGCATACATAAAACAAGTTCACAGGAGTTGGACGTCTTGGCAGGTGGTTCAGTTTATAGCGGAGCTGAATTGAGTTATTTACTGCATTTATCCTTCTCGAGCTACTTTCCGACTGCGGCTGATTGTGGCTCAGGCTTGATGCATCAGTGCACTTCCTCGATACCACCTTAGCCTGATTGATACGAGATGTGATACAGTTTTACCGGTCGTGCCTGCACCTATTACCATTGCATTCACCGGAGATGAATGCTTCTGAGTCAGAGAGTGATGGGGATCGACTGACTATGATTTACTAGTTAAGATTTTATTTTATTTAA